>PVLC010023298.1:0-25778 GCA_004027655.1 Graphiurus murinus
AAAAAAAAAAAGAAAAGTAACACCCAGTACACCTCAGAAAGTGACCATAGTTGGATGCAGAGACATTATAGAAATTGTTAAAGTTCGATGAGATCATATGGGTGGACTCTAATTGAACATTACTCCCTATAAGAAAAAGAGACACAGCAGTACCTGTGGACAAAGGAAGGAGCATGTGAAAAGCAGTGAGAAAAGGTCCTGTGCAAGGCAAGGAAAAAAGCTTCAGAAGAAACCAAACCTTACAACAATGGAATTTGTAGTAGAGGAACAGGAAATACCAGGGAAAGAACTCAGAAGTTTGATTATCAGACTTCATAAGTATGGATATACATGTATCACTATAGTATTATGATTTCAATTCCTTTGGAAAGACACTAAGAGTTATATAGCTGGATCATATGGTAGTTGTTCCATTCCCAGTATTCCACACTATACTATTTTAGCAGTGTACTAATTAGTAGTTATACTAATTCTCAACACCGTCAACAGTGTATAAAAGTTCCTTTTGCCCCACATACTCATCAGCATTTATTACTGTTTGTATTCTTGATGATTGCCATTCCAACAGGAGTTAGATTAAATCTTAGTGTAGTTTGTATTTGCATTTCCCTGTTTGCTAATGATGGAGAACATTATTTTTATATATTTATTAACCATTTGAATTTCTTCTTTTAAGACATGTCAATTTAGTTTAAAGTCCTATTTTTATTGAGATATATGGGCTTTTTTAGTGCTAGGGGTTTTTCTTTTCTTTTAAGTTCTTTGTATTTTCTCCCATTCTGTAGGCTTTCCATATTATTGACTGTTTCCTTTGTTACACAGAAGCATTTTAATGTAATGCCATCTTATTTATTAATCCTTGTTTTAATTTCATGAGTTTTGGAGAGTTTTATTGAGGAAGTTTTTAGAAGCACATGTTTATAGCAGAACAGTTCACAATACCAAAATTATGGAACTAACCTAGGTATCCATCAAAATATGCATGGATTACAAAACTGTGGTATATACACACAGTAGAATTTTACTTGGCCATAAAGAAGAACAAAATTATGAAATATGTCATTTGCAGAACAATGAATGGAATTGGAAAATTTTATGCTGACATTAGCTAGTCCTAGAAAGAAAAAAGTCCTATGTTTTCTCTCATATTTGGAAAGTAGATAGAAATTGCATTAAAAAAAATGTACTTCAGTAAAATAGTGGAAGGAAATTTGGGGAGGTATGTGGAGTAAAGAAAAATGAGACTAATTGGAGGAAACAGTTCAAATAATATTATGTACATATACAAAGTTATTAATACCAATCTCAATAATATGTATGGGGAGAGTGAGGGAGCAGGATGAGATTCAGAGGTTAATACAAGCACTGAGTGTATGTATATTTCTAACACCCTGAAATTCATTACAATGTATAATTATAATGTATCAATAAAAGTATACTTCTAAGAAGAATGAAAAGAGAATCAATAAAAAAGTATATCATTCAGATACATAAACATTTCTCAATAAACATTTGGGTATATAAATAAACAAATGAAATATTTATATTTAACATTATGAAGATGATACCTGAGCCCCAAATAAGACATTTTTGACTCTATCTTTGGACATGCCCTTAAGGACAGGCAGAAATTGACTTGAGGCCTGCAGATTCCCAAGGAAAAACTGCTTCTACATTCTCTAAATGATGAAATGAGGCTTTATTTGAGGAATATGTTTTACATTTTCTCATAAAATGTAATGTGAGATCCTTTTAATAATCTGGAATTAACCTCTTAGTAAAACCAGAAACTTTTAAGTGTTCTACAGTCCTCCCTCTCCTTTTTCTTCAGAACTCTGAGGTAAATTTCAGCTATCGCAGTCATCCGTTAAAGAAATGAGAGAGACATTCACATGTTGGGTTGTAGAAGATAATTATTTCCCTTTTTGCATTTAGGGAAGTCAGCAGATATAACTCTAATTTAACTTTCTATTTCATTCCTAGCTATTTTTTTTGGAAATCTTAATACCCTTGTTATTTTATATTTAGTTATATGATGCTATGTCATAATCAATCACCACAAAGTTATCATGCAATTGGATATTTATTAGCCATAGTCTACTTGATACGATTTTGTATTTCCCAAAGATATAAACTGTTCTAGTTATATAATATAACTCTATAAATTGGCCCAATAATATTGGAGTGGAATGGGTCTCCTCAATTTCTAAATAAATATTTCAGGTACAGAAAAAAATAAAACCATCATAATCACGTCATAATAATCTACAAAGAAGAGGTTAATTTCCAATGAAAGATAACTTGGTGTGACAGCAAAAGGAATTTTTCAATTATAAACTACATGCATTGTTTTAAAAACAAACTTTTCAATAACAAATGATTTCCTGAAAGTTCTGTGCTGAAAAAAGATGATTACCATTAAGATGCTGTCTCATCTTTCTAGCTCTATCTCAAGTTGCTATATATGACATTATTTGATGACTGTGAATCAAATTCTTTGGGAATAAAATTGGATAATCTAGAAATATATTAACAGCAGAATAGGTTTATTTTGCCTGTGCACAATCCTACATTTAAAATTTGAAAACTTAGTTCTACTTGTTATTCATGTAATTTAAAATAATATGGTGTATATTCAGTGAATTATAATTTCCCAAGGAGATATTTCTGCCAGACAATTCTTAAGTGCAAAAATAAGTAAATTTGTGAATCTGCTATTTTTCTATTAAAAGATAATAAGTCATACTTTTATATCTCTCCAGAAATTTAGTCCCAAACATTGGATCACTTCAAATGTGAAGGACTACTTGCATTGAATTTTTATATTGTTTAGTAACTTTATATTATATTTTTATTGAGTTGCTTCAAGCCACAAAGAGATGAGCCCACAAAAAATTCAAAGAAAATTTGATACTTAGATAAATTTAAGAGCATAATTCGAATTTCTGAAAGCTTGTCAAAGATATATCACTTTTTCTATGCCCATTTCTACCTACTAAACAATAATCTCTTCAAGTGGTTTCTGCCCCAGGAAAGGGTAGGCCTGCTTAGCTCAAATCTGAAGTATTATGAAAGTTTTTTTTTTTTATTTTCTTAAGATACAAGCTCTTCTCAGTGATGGCTTATATCACTGTTTGCTCCTCAAGATATTTCAATTTTTTCCTTGCTGTTTTATCAACAACATATTCCTATATATTGGTCACTAAGCTTGTTGAAAATTCCCCCATTATGCTTATATGTAGTTGAATTTTTTGTAAATTTTAATTCTTTTTTGTATTTTAGTCATATAATACTGTCTTGATCAAATATTGCAAAGTTATACTTGCAATTAGGTACTTATTAATCATTATACATGATACATTCTACATGATACAACTTTGTATTTTCCAAAGGTAAGAACAATTCTAGTTGTTCTTCTGACCATTTGATATGAGCTAGCGTAGGACAATCTCACTTTCAGTGGTGTTCTGGTAAGTAGGCTCTACAAAGAGGGCACTGAAAGGTTTGGAGAAGCCCTTACTGGTAACATTTGCTATTTTACATGAAGTAAAGACTCCCTTGATGGTCATTTCAGACTTCCCAATTGTGAATTGGAAGGGATATGCATAGAAGGCTTTGCCAAACCAGTGCCAGCTGGTTCCAGCAAACAACTGTTTCTTTCCCACCTGCTCTATCTCTTTTGCATACTGCCTGTTATTTCCACTATTAGAGTGTCCTCTTGATATGAAAGATTGTACATTTTTGTTCTTGAAGGCTGTAAATTTACCATTCAATTAGATTGCTTGGTGAAGGCTTCTTTGAAGCCTAACAGGTGCAAAAATAACCCTTTCAATAAGGCTAGAATAGTTGTAATTCTCAGAAAGAACTTCCAGTTAGAAGCTTGGCAGAGTTGTAGTTTATAACTGCACATAGATAACTTTCATAATTTATTGAGAAATAAAGGGGAATCACATGCAGATCTTCTGAGTTTCTTGTCTATGTACTTATTTTTTTTCTAGCAGTCTGAACACTCAAATTTCAAAAGCCTCTGAACTGTGATCTCTTTTTCTTCCAACCATTGAAAGTTGCTTTTTAAATTGAATATATAAGTCAAATTCTTTAAGAAATATTTCTCAGACTGACACATGTGGATTTTATAAGTTTGTGATTTATTCCAAGCATGTGTACTTTATTTGTTTGGGAAACAAATAAAATATTAGCTAAAATAAATAAAATTTTAAAAATGTTGAGGTATATTTGAAATTGCTCTATATGACTATGAAAAGGAGCTAAAACTTCAAAATTGCATACATTTTCATATCATGTCTTTGAAGCATAGATAAAAAAAATAAATGTTTTTCTATGAGTTTTATATAGACAAGGCAAAGTTCACAAAATATCCAGAAAGTAGGAGAATGTGAAATATTCATTAAAAACCAGTATTTCCTGGGAGCTTCATAAAATTTGGTTTGTTCAAGTACAAACTAAAATTGCTTGTATTTATATGTTAAAGTGTAATATTTTGATATATTTATTGTATATGATGTGTAGTGATCAAATCAGGGAACTAGAATATATATCACATCAAATATTTGTAATTTATTTGTGGTAATAACATTTAAAGTGCTTTCTTTATATATATATATATATATATATATATACACATATATATGGAAAAGATATGTATCATATATAATGTGGTATATATGATATAATATATAATGTGTATAATGTATAATATATTACATATTTATGATAAGGCAACTTTAATTCTATTTTTTCCTGCTATCTTGATATCAAAACCATCAAGCATTATTTTGGTCATATTTTTAAAACATACTTTTCAAGACATTTCAATTTCTAATGCTATCATCTTAATAGAGAAGATGAAGATTTAGAATGTTTGTTGCTCTAAATTTACCTTGGTTCCTCAAATATCTACTCCACAGAACAATAAATGTGTTATTAAATTTATATTAGATCATGTTAATATTAGAATATTTTTTAATAGTAACAATTCCTTCTTTTTTATTTTTTAGCATGGATTTTTATACATTTCTTGGGTACAACAGGGTTAATCACACATCTTTGTTGGGTACAAGCTAGTATAGGTAAAGACATCCATGCACACATTTCTCATTAACCCTTCCCCAATTCCCACCCCCCTCCATCCTTAGATTCTTTAATATCATTTCATTGCATTTTTTAAAGTCAGTTTTTATTATGGCTCACCAAACCATACCATAATTTGGCCATACTCTAATTTTCATTTTAATTTTCATGATTGTCCTCCTCAAGTGGTGTACTCTAGCCCAACTTATCATTAAGTTTTCCAGCCACATCAAACTCGTAGCATAGGGCCAAAGTTCATTCATTTTCTTCTTCCTGGAATCTTCTACTTCCACCCTAATGGATTTCTCATCCATTGCAAATAAGCCTAAATGTTACCTCTTAAGATTTTTTCTAACTTCCATCCCTCCTAAATTAGTTATTTATATTCTCCTAATTTTTATATTTTTATGTTTAATTTTACTCCATTACTATAATTGCCATAACAGCATTTTTTTTTTCGCTTTTCAATCTTTCTCCCTGACTAGAATATAAAGTAAATGACAATAGCATGCAATTTTATCTTATTTACAGGATATTCTTATATCACACAATTGCAAGTAAATAGTGTGACCTTTAATATTTGTTATCTGCTAAGCAAAATGAGATGCTATGAAACCACTAATTTTTCCATTCATCTCTTATGAAATACATATAATTCAGCTAGGGAGAAATGTTAAACCCCATTTATTCAAGTAACTGATTTTACTGACTCCCCTTACCCAGTATATATCCAGATATTGCCAGTTAATGCATTACCCTTACAAGATTAAAATTGACATAGTCCTCCAAAAATGTAGATTAAAGAAAAGCATTAAAAATATTTTTCTGCCCAATAATAAACAGTATTTTTTATCAAAGCTAAAAATCAGTTCCAAAGACAACCTAGAGTTCAGGGGTTTCTCTGATTCTTTTGCATCACTGTTGCCTTTTATATCTTGAGCTTCTGAAAAATAATATAGGAAATTTAAAATGCCAAAGATCAAGATAATTCCAGTGATGGCTACCAGAACACTGGCAGCTTACTAACACCTCCAACTCATGCTTCTAGTGATAAGAGATGATTGTTTTTTGTTTGTTTGTTTTGTTTTTTTATTCCATTTTACTATTATGGAAAAACAGAAGTTTTATCTGTTCTAAGTCAGAGGAAACCTCAACTCTCTCAGATTGGGAACATGCTGTCCTGAATTCCAATTTGAGTTACTTTTCTGATATTTGCATGCTTTTTTTATTTCTTTTATATATTCTTTAAATTCTCCACCATTAGAGTGTTTAGCTATTTCTTTTAGCTCAACACATTGTTGAATTTTCTCTCTATAATTATAATGTGATTTTCTAGAGTTACAGTTTGTATTGTCATTGATTTTTCAGTCAAACAATTATGTATGTTAATAGCAATATTCTAAAATCAGTAAAACAGACATTTTAATAGGTAAAACAATAAGCTTCCCTGAAGTACCTCCAAAGATGTATGATTAATGCAGAATCTGCTATCATAATATACACACTAGAAAGAATATCCCTAGGCTTTATTCTATTAATTGTGCCAGAAACAGATGCTGATCTTTATATATTATGAAAGTCTTTGTTCTTGACTTAATAATTACTTCAGATACTCATGTATCTACATGCATTGGTAAATTATGTATTCAGATATTTACTTTTAAAGGAAAATCCATGCTCTACTATTAAAATCTTTCTAAAATATTTCTTCTGCTCTCTCTGATTATAAATTTACTGAAATATTATACCGTCTCTCTCTATTGCTTTAGATTAGGATGTCCTTGCACACAGTTTTCCATCTTGAATGGAAATTAAGAAATTTTCTCTTCACTTCTCATTGAAATTGGTAATTATTAGGCATCTGGATCACAGCCTAAAAATGCAAATGCAGAAAGTACTGGCATAAATATAGACACATACACCAATGAAACAGAATGGAGGACCCAGAAATAAATTCACTCATTTATCATGAACGGATTTTTAACAAAGATGCCAAGAATATGCAACAGGGAATGAACAGTCTCTTTAATAAATGGTACTGGGAAAACTAGAAATGCATATGCAGAAGAATGCAGTGGAAACAAATTATACTTTCATCTCAGAGAATACAAAACTCAACTCAAAATATATGAAAGACTAAAATATGGGACCTGAAACAGTAAAAATATGTGAAAAACAAAAACAGGAGAAATATTCCATGAGATTATTCCAGGCACTGATATTTTGGGATATAACCTAAGAAAAAAAAGATGAATAGATAAAGAAAATGTGATATACACAATTGAATACTATTCAGTCTTTAAAAAAGAACAAAATCCTGTCATTTTCAACAGCATAATGAGCCTGGAGGACATTATGTTAAGTAAAATAAACCAAGCACAGAAAGACAAATATTGTATGAATTCACTTTGATTTGGAATGTAAACAACTTGAACTAATAGAAACAAAGCAGTGTGATGGTTATCAAGGACTAGGCAAGGAATTGGGTAGAATATAGAAATGTTGGCCAAAGAAAACAAAATTTGGTGAGATAGGAGCAAAAAACTTCAAGATCTGTTGTACAGCATAGTGACTATAGTTAACCATATATTGCATATTTGAAAATCGCTAAAAGAATAGATTCTAAGTGTCCTCATCAAACACACACACACACACACACACACACACACACACACACACACACACGGATATGCAAAGACGTTTTAGTGAGTTTTAAATCTCTGTGACCAAAACACCCATTAAACATAGCTTAGAGGGCGAAAATTTGTTTGCGGCTCATGATTTCAGAAGTTTCAGAGGTTAGTCCATGGTCAGCCATCTTGTAGCCGCAAAAAGGCTTGGTAGGGCTTTAGGGTATGGCAGAGAAGGAAAAGCCACACTCAGCTCAGTGATGGTGGAAACACAAAGAGGTGGGTGGACAAGGGGCAGATAGAGTCTCTAACACCACACCTCTAGGTCCCCTCCTCCTTCAGCCATGCCCTGCCTCCTAACTTGACTCCATTCCTAACACATGAACTTCGGGAACTTTTAAAATCCAAACTATAATAATGGATGTGTGAGGCAGATTGATTTACCCATTCTGCAATGTGTGCATGGATTAAAACATCATGTTCTACACTGTAAGCATATACAATATTTATTTGGCGATTAAAAATTAAGTAGAAAACAATGTTGGACTCTACCCTAAAATCTCATGTGTTGAAGATATTGTCCTCAGAATATGAATGGATTATGATGACTCTTACTTTATCAATGGATTAATCCTTTAATAGTCCAACAGATTACTGTGAAGTGGTGGAAACTATAGGCAGGTGGATCATAGTTGGAGGAATTATATCACTAGAAGTGTGTCCTTATGGTTATCTTGTCCTGAGTGGGCCTCATTCTCTTTATTTTTCTCTTTCCTCACTGCTTGCCATGAACTGATCAGCTTTCCTAATAGTACAACTTCACAAAACAGACTAAAAATATAAACAGGCAAATATTTATCTCACAAATTGGGTCTTTTTTAAACATAACATTCCTACTAAGAATACTCCAGGTTCATGTGGTTTCATTTTGAAAACTATTTTTCCAAACATTTAAGAAAGTATATAGCCGGGCATGGTGGCGCACGATTGTAATCCTAGCATTTGGGAGGCTGAGACCAGAGGATCCAGGTTCGCGGCCAGCCTCAGATACCTAGTGAGGCACTCCACAACTTAGTGAGACCTGGCTTCAAAATAAAAAATAAAAAAAATAGGGCTGGGGGTATTAGCTCAAAGGTAGAAGGCCCCTGAGTTCAATCCCCAGTACCGCAAAAAAGAAAGAAAGAAAGAAAGAAAGAAAGAAAGAAAGAAAGAAAGAAAGAAAGAAAGAAAGAAAGAAAGAAAGAAAGAAAGAATATAACACTAATATTACCTAATAGTTCTAAGGAATAGAAAAAACATGACACCTATTTTTCTTAACAAATCTAACACTACTTCAGTATCAATACCTAAAAAGCAGAGTTCAAGAATGAAAAATCTCAGATCATTCTCTGTAATAATCCTTATGTTATTTCTGGTAGTCTGTAACATTAATGGGCAATAATAAACTGTACCTCCATATGCATGCTCTTGTAGAATCCTATTTACTTACATCTAATCTGGACTATGGTAATAATTTTGCAAATAAAATGCCGTGTGAATGGTGCAGTACTTCTCAACCTGAGCTTTGAAATGTTTTGGCAACTTCTGTTTTTGAATTATTGAGAACTTTGGACACTATGGAAGATATGCATTTGTTCTTTAGAAGAGAACACATGAAGTATCTACCTGGACAGGGAGTTCTGTGACCACATGGAGATAATAAGCATGAAGTCCCATCAGTTCAGCTAAGTTCTGCCCCAGCCCATGCATTACATGCAGCTATATGAGGATGCAACAGCAATAAAAAAGCTGTTCAGTGATGTCCAGTCCAGAATGTAAAACCATGAGAGATTAAAATAAAAGTTCTTTAAAATTCTTGAGCAAAGCAGTGATTTGTTCTACAGCAATGGATAAGTAAAACAGTAAGATGTATCTGAGCTTTTTCACTCTTTAATATACAACAATAATGCATATATAGGTCACTAAAATACATATGCTAGAATATCTCTAACACTATTTTTATATTAGACAAAATTAGACAACAGCCACATATCCATCAGCAGTAAGGAGGCTAATACATTTTGGTATATTTGAAATACTATAATGTAATGCAAATTAATAGCTACATCCAACTCTTTGAGTGAATTTCACAGAAAAAATACTCTGTAATCAAAGCCAGACACAAATTAGTACTGAATGATTACACTTGCATAAAGTAAAAATACCAACAAATTTAAACCATCACATTAGAAATCAGAATAGTCATTATGCTAGGAAAAGACTATTATGAAAGGAAAAGTGAGGCAGGGAGTTCTGAGGTATTAGTACTATATTTGTTTTTGTTCCTGGTCTGAGCACTGATAATAGAGATATACTGCATTTCAGAAAAAATCTTTTTACTATACAATTGTATGTTATTTAAATAAAAGTTGAAAAATATAAGATGTAAAATTGTAAAAGTAGCAAAGTCATTCTTAAAGAAATGTGAAAAATGGAGTGCATCCAATATGATGACTTATCATAGATGTCTAAAAATAAAGTATGGTATTATGGAAACACCAAGCCAATAAATCAGGAAAGAGAGGGAAATCAACAAACAGATGTACATTTGCATGGACCTTTGATAATGACGATAATGCCAATATCATTATATTGCAATGGGACAAAGTATGTTTTCCATAATGGTGGTGTTTTGATTGACTATTGAAAAACAATAATGAACAACCATAACTTTTATCTATAACAAGAATTTGCTACATTAAATTTGATATTACATTAATATATGATAATAATAAATATATAATGATAGAGATAGAAAATTTGTAGGCATATAGTGAATCTACTTAAAGTGCAAAAATAGATATGACATATACATGATGTTAGAAGTCAAAGCATTGCTTTACTATTGGAGAACACAGTGATGAAGTTTGAAGCAAGAGAGCTGCTAGGAAGTTGTGAATATTTATAACATAGATATTTAATTTATGCTTATCCTCTGAACTGAATTCATACTTAGTGCCTACCTCTCTATCTACCTGTGTGTTTCTTCTTTCAGACCTCTGAAATATATTCATAATCCATATTATGAATTCTGCTGCCAAACTGAGTTTTTTGTCAGAATATGATATAATAAGATGACATGTGACAAGTATATCCCACTACATCTACTTTAAGCAAAATAATTTCAAAAGGAATTACCCTTATTTTTAGTAAGTGAGCAGAAAAAATAGAATGTATATTTTTATATACTATATATGTAGTAGATCTTATACATTGTTAACTAAAATAATAACAAGAAAATGACCCTGCACTGGTGATACAGTTTAGTGGTAGAGCACTTGACTAGCATCTGTAAGACCTTGGGTTCAGTCCTCTGTGCTGAAGAAAAAGAAAAAAGAGAAAAAGAGAACCCATTAACAAGATAAAGAAAAAAAAACCTTTGATAATAAACTTAATAAATATGGCCAGTCATTCCTTATATATATATCAAACATAAAAATTATCATTTCCACTATAAAACTCTCCTTAATTGTTCTGCACTGGGAATTCTCAGGTCATTGTTGTTTTTCTGTGACAGCCTATTGGTTATTCTTTCAGCACAGCTAGGCACATGACACTTTGGAAGAAATAAAATTATAAGAGCTTAAGCATTAGTAAATTAAGATTTTAAGATAATTAAACTGAAAACAAATAGGTGCTATTGTTGAATAAAAGATCTATAGGGATTTCAAAAGCAAGTCATTAGCACCAGTGCTATATAAAACATGGAATCAGAATCTGCACATGTGTTGGACTCATTCCATTGGAGCCCATTTAAAGACTCAGTTAACCAGACCTTACATGAAGGAAAACAGAGCACTGGCCATAGTAGAGGAATTACCATGGAGTGCAGTAGTTACTGTGAATATTCCAGGTGGCAAATCAAGTCCAGGAATAGGAGAGAAGATAGAAACTGAAATATAATACAGAAAGAATTTGTTTCTGAACTAATAATCTGAAAGTGCTATTATACTCTTCACAATATTTCCCACCAGAATCTGCTGGTTTGTTTTTCTTACATTTCCTTTATCTTCCAAAATCTTTTTCTCTCATTAGTATATTTAAGTTCTCGGGTCTACAGTGAATGCATCAGGATACAGGGAAGAATTATGTAAATTATATAAATGATTCTAGACAATGTGAAAGAAGGAGTGCATAGAATGGGTAAACATATTGTGGTACATCCTCATACTTGTACTATATACCAATTCATAATCAATGAAATCTTGTCCTTTCAGAATCAACTTTCCAAAAATGAATGAAAAGAAAACGTGATTCATATAGTATGAGATATCTAGGATACATAAGGTTCAAAATGACCACAATCTAAGTCTGTATTCTTTATAGTTTGCATATATTCTATCATTCCCTCTCTACCTCCTTCTGTCTCTTTCTCTCAAGGTCCCCTGTTTTAGTCAGTTTTTTCATCACTATGGTCAAAATAATTGATAGGCACAACTTAGAAAAGTTTTTTATTTGGCTCATGATTTTAGAAGTTTCAGGGGTTTCTGTTCAAGATTTGCTGGATCCAAGACAGATACAGTTCAGAGGCAGGGACTCAGGGGATGGCAGAGAAGGAAAAGCCACTCTCCTGGTGACCAGGAAACAGAAAGAAGAACAAGAAGCTGCCAGGGACAGATATAGTCGCCAAGATCATGCCCCAGGGATAGACTCCCTTCAGCCATGTTATGCCTCCAACCTAGCTTCTTTGCTTACACATAAAGTTTGGAGGGACATCTTAAATCCAAACCATAACACCACCTTTCTAGCTTTAGTTCTATACCTTCAGACAAATATTTATTAAACACATACATACCTGTGGCATTATATATATTGGTTTATGTTTTTCTTAAAACACACTAAAACATTTACTAAATTTACTAAAAAATTCCTGGAGAAATAGTCATATATATGAATAAACAATAAAGCTATAAGAACTGGGGTTGAAAAACAATTTTTTTTTTACTTTCTGGCCATGATTTATTTGTCCTTTTTCTTCAAACAGGATAGCCAAAGATATAGACGATATTCAGTAAAATAAAATAGATGAAACAAATTCTAGGAGACTGTGATGCCACATGCTACATTTAACCTAATTTTATTCATGCTTGCCTTGGGATGAGGAATAGATCATCTGGTAGAAACATACAGTAAAAACCAAAAATGTCTTATCATGTACAACTTTTAAACTACAATAATGATGTACCCCATAATTACTTCCATGCACACAAGTCTAACATTACAGGTTGTTGTTTCTTTTTTTTTTTAAATAAACACAATTAAGACTTCTAGGAGCATTTTATAATAAAGTAATTCCTAATTTTTCTTTGTAGATAGATCAAGCACCTCCAAAATACAATTTCCTATACATAGTGAGCACTTTACTTAAATGAACACTTAAGTAAATGAAGTACGTGGACAGCCTTAGGATAAGGTGATATTAATATTCACCTAGGTAAGCAATAAACCACAGTGCCAAATGAAAAAGTGTAATTGCAAATAAAATTTAAAACTAAGTTAACTTTTATAATTAAATAAGAAAATATACTGATTTGCTAAAATAAATAAGATGTATCATGCAGAACTGTGGGTGGTAAATGTTTTGCCACATACTTTTTGTTACCTTGAGGTAGATAACACATGTGTACCAAATTCGGCATTCATTTTCAGTTGCTGCTGGTATCATGTGTTTTAAGAAATGTGTATAGTATGAAAAACTTGAAAATACTAATGAATGAAAAATGTTTTAGGAAAAAAATTGGTATTTTCATGCAACTATGTACAGCCTAACTGTGTAAATTTCAAGGCAAGATTTTTGTCTCCTGTGAAACAGATCATTGTTTCATGAGAAAGTTTTTTTACTTGTCTTACTGAATTTCTTTTGTCTCCTCCTGTGTTGCATTATTTCGCTCTATTATTTGTGTGCAAATGACATGCCAGTTAAGATGAAAACTATCTCATATGTAGGGAAAAAGTCTGGATTTCAAAAACAAAGAACTAATAAAATCCTTACTAAATGATACCATCTGATTCAAGTAAAAAATGACTTAAACACTAGTAATAAAAAAAAAAAGTCAAAATACATTTCATGAAGACTACAAAGAGAAATGTCTGCTGAGTGTTTTAGTTGAGATGTTTCAGAATGCTGCTGTATGTTTTATGAGGAATTTGAGGGGAAGATTTCATAGCAGAAGGTGTTAATGTGGCCTGGATTGACTTAAGTGGTGACCCCACTGGACTATGAAACTGTGGGATGCCTATGGATTCAAGCTGCTTGTTAAAGAGGAACTCCCCACTGTTGTTTGGAAATCCTTCCTCATTTTCTCTCTCTCCAAGCTTCCCATCCTCTACTGGATCAGTTTCTAGCCTTTCAGTATCTTTTATCCTGCAAAAGAACTTGGCCAAGTAACTGGTGTAAGTGTTTTCCTTCTCAACTTGTTCATCCTTCCTGACCTCACAGCAAAACTGATGACAAAACATTCCTCCCTACCACTCACAAACTGGCTATCCCAAGAAAATTGGTACAAGGCTTCTAACTGAGACAAATTTGCCATTCCCTTTTCCTGTTTTTTCTTGGCTTAGTGACTTTGATATCAAACTTTTCAATTCTACTTGGGACACTGAGCTATTCAAGTCTAATTTATCAACAACATCAGTAAGCTCATGTTGTGAACTAAGTTGAATACTTCCTACAATAAAGGAATCAGAATCAAATTCCTGATTCTTTTCCCTTTCTTTTTCAGCCAGTTGCTGTGATGCTTCTTCTAGTGCTATCTAGGCTTTAACCAATCCATTCGTTTCACATTTTGACTTGCCTTTCTTATCAGTTTTTTCTTTATTCTGTTCTTTCCAGTTGGAAATATCTGTAATAAGTTTGGGTTCACAGTAATGGTTAACTTCACTCTGTCTCCAAACTAAGTTATCTAAATATGATGATGATCTTGTTTTGTAGTTACAAGTATGGCTACACTCCAGATCACAGTAATTGTTTTCATGATGATCTGAGTGCTGCCAACAAGGCTCAGTAGAATAATTGGTATCAAAAGCAGGATCCTCCAGATACTTTTCTCAGTCTCCATCGAAATATTTTCGAGGATCAATTTTTACTTCTTCTTCATCCATGACATCAGATAGAGCTCTGGGGTCAAGCTGAACTTCATCAGAATCAAAGTTGTTATGTATAGGCCAATCATGCTCCAAAAACTGATAATCATGGTACCTTTCCCAGTTACAAATGTGACTGTGAGTTTCATCCATAAGCAAAATATCCACTTCATCTTCAATGTGAAAAGGATGGCTGGAAATTGGCTCATCCATTGATGTAAGGATGAGAGAGTGGTACCTCTGCTGTCAACCGATCCATGGGGCTAAATGTCAGAATTTGTTCCAGGAAATCGAGTGTTTCTTGACTAATTCCTGGAAGCAGCTGAGTTAAAGGTTTGTGTGGCTCAGTCATGTCATTTCTAGTGTAACCTGGAATTACACCGAGAAGCTTCTGACGATCTTCCTCTTATACAACAGGAATAGATTCCAAAATCAGTTACATCTACTCAAGTTCATGTGCTGTGGGGAAAGATCCCCAGAGAGAAGGCGGTAGCCCCACCTGACAGAAAAGAAAAAAAAGGCATCAAAGATGGGGCAGAGGGGAAGTGGCGAGGGCGGACCTAAGAGTGTTTACCAGAGACCAGGATTGGACGAGTGATGTCTCCTCAGTGTAATCAATACATTCATAGGTCCCTGGTAGCGTGACCGGCGCGTGATCAGCTTTTGGACTGGGCCAAAGAGGCATGAACAAGATGACATTTACCCTGATTGACCCCGCAAGGAGATACCCCTCACGCTCTGCTCTATATAACTCTTTGCCCCTCGTGTAATAAACAGATGAGTCCTCTGATGCTCAGTCCTTGCCGTGTGTTCATTGCAGTGCGACCTTCCTTTTCCATGGGGAACCCCCTTTTCAGGGTAGACGCTCCAGGGAGATCGGGGTAGGGCCCCCTTCATCAGGAGGACCCCACAATGTGAACCTGCAAAGACTGTTTTACCAGTCAGCATTTCAGCAAAGATGCAGCCTGCAGCCCACATGTCAATGGCTTTAGTATAATTATTAGGAGAAAGTAAAAGACGTGAAGATCTGTACCATTTAGTAACCAAACCTTCAGAAAGATGACCCTTATGGGAATAATGAGGATCCATGATCCAGATCCGTGCAAGACCAAAGTCACCTATCTTCAGCACCAAGTCTTCAGTATTAATGAAAAGATTAGCTGGTTTGAGATCTCTGTGCAGTACATTTGCATAATGAATATACTTGAGCCCTTGTAGCAGCTGATACATGAAAAGCCTAGCATACTGTTCCAGTAAAGGGCCCTGCTCCAGCACATTAGCCAAGTCTGTCTCCATGTACTCCTGAACAATGTAAACACTGTTCAGCTCTGTAAGAGAGCCCACATCATCTGTTAACTGGCTTCCACTGAGGCCAAGAATTTCAAACACTTTCACAATGTTATCATGGTCAAGACTTCTAATAATTTTGATTTAATGGAGAGCATGTTTGACACTCTGGGGATCAGTAAGGACAATTTTCTTGATGGCTACTCTTTTGTCACAGTCATTGTCTACAGCAGAAAAAAACAAGCCATGGCCTCCACAGCCCAATGATTTTAAGTCCATATACCTAGAGCCCAGATCAAAGCCATGAATGTTCATGAGACTTTCAAATTTCTCTGCCATTTTGAAACTCTTACTATTGCCTTTTCCTTTCAAATTGTTGAACTTGTATAAACAAGGAAGAAAACTGGCATCAAAAGGAAAGATCTTTCAAAAAGGGAGAAGAAAAATGATTATGCTTTCGCAGCAAGATGGTATGCCAACCAGGCCCATTGAGTTCCCTTCAGATTTAAAGCTCAAAAAGTTCTACTCAGAGCCGGGTGTGGTGGTGCATGCTTGTAATCCCAGCATTTGGGAGGCTGAGACCAGAGGATCCGGGTTGGCGGCCAGCCTCAGCTACCTAGTGAGGTACTCTGCAACTTAGTGAGACCCTGTTTCAAAATAAAGAATAAAACATAGGGCTGGGGGTATAGCTCAGAGGTAGAATGCCCCTGAGTTCAATCCCGAGTACCACACACACAAAAAAAAAAGCTCTAAAAGCTCTACTCATATTGAGAATTAAAAAGATTGCAGTACTCATAGTTCAAGAAAGTGGCAGCAACTCTGCAGACATTTAAAGAAAACACTCAAGAAACTCAAACGGAATGAGATGACATACTATGCACTCAGATATATTGTACTAAACGATTTAACATTTAACAAAAATGTGAATAAATATGCCTACAACAGGCTTCTATGAACATTCTCCTCACAGTGCAGATACATTTAGCGTTGGAGTGTCCTGAGCAGCATCATTCTAAGGTGCTGGTAAGAGCTATTTCTGTTTTGCTTCTTTTCTTCCTTTGTTGCTATATATTTCAACAGGAAGCCCTGATGGCTGTTGGTTGACAGATGTCTTTTGTTAGTGATCAGGTGGCTCCAGCTCACCACAATCACAATCAAAGCTACCGACCATCTTACTCTTATCTAACCGGATTTCTCCTACTCATCGAGAGAGTGCGGGGCCCGCGGACAGCCCCCAGGCTCAGGTCGAGGCTCTCGCTTTGCCGCAGTCACCGCCATGTGAAAAAGAATTTTTAAAAATTTGCAATAAATGACATGGAGCATTGAGAACGTTTATGGGATCATTTATATAAAAAAGGAATTAAGGACATTTTTATAGAGATTTTAGAAGACAGTAATTCTTAGGAATTTTATCTGAGTTTAAGAATTTTGGGATCATCTCTGAATAAAATATGAAGTCCTCCTTCATTTTGCAGTCAGCCAGAGAGACATTTCATTTTATGGTTCTCTCCCTCAAGGTGGTAAAGCGTGTAGGGCACCTTATAAATCAATTGTAGTATAAGTAACCCTAAAATGTTTAATTACATCAGGCAAATAAGATTGATTTTTAAATTTCTATAAGATATACATGAATAAAGATATATTTCAGCGTTGAGATCTACTTTCTTCTTGAACAATAGATATGAATGATACTCTCTTAGCTATAAGGGAAAACAAGCAATTTTAGTCTCCTCACTACTAAGAGGCTTGTTTCTCAAACAACCTACAGAAATATTTTGGCAATCCTATTAGACAGTTTCATGTATAATGTGCTAAGGAAAATGTGACATTTCCCATTACATGTTTAATATTTCATCTACTTAACCTTTTCTAAATCAAAATTATGCCACTAAGTCTACAAAATCAAAAAAGAACATTAACAGGAGAGGGACAAACAGCCCAATGTTATTAAAAGAACTGCATTCCCATCCACACTGTTCCCTTTTAGAGAAACAATCAATTCCACTGTGTAGATTGAATTGAAACCAAAGTAGCAAATACATACATGAAAATCTAAATAATTATTTTTTCTTGTTTGCCTGACAGAGTACTGGTCCTAAGAATAAAGCCTAAGTAAATTTAGAAAAAAATGCTATTTCATACTCATGACAATAGTTCTTTATAATGTAAGTTATCCTATTAAAAGTTATGAGAACCATTTCAGTGAAGAAATCTACCTATGTTGCTATTTTTGTTGTTGTTTTTGTTTTGTTTTGGGTATTTGGAATTGAGCTCAATAGCATTCTACCTCTAAGCTACACATCAAGCTTTTTTGTTATATTATATTTTTATTTTGAAACAACATCTTGCTAAATTGCTGAGGCTGGCTGACTTCAAACCTGTGATTCTCCTGTCTCAACATCTCAAGTATTTAGTGGGAGTATAGGCATGTACCACTGTGCCCAGATCTACATGTGTGTGTGTGTGTGTGTGTGTGTGTGTGTGTGTGTGTGATACTGGGGATTGAACCCAGAAACATTCTACCTCCAACCTCCAACATACACCCCAGTCCTTTTTGATTTTTTTTTTTTAAGGGTCTCATTAGGTTGCTGAAAGTTTTGAAAATTGCCCAGACTTGTCTCAAACCTGCAGTTCTCATGTCTCAGCTTCCCAAGTACTGCTCTTACAGGCTTGCACCACCACACCTGGCTTCATCTATGTCTTGAATACATAATTTCTCAAAACCATTCCTCAGAAGGCATTATCCAGTCTTACCAGTATTTCAAAGACTATATCTTGAGAAACTCTTTGTGGTTAATCAGCTTTTTCTATGTCAAGCTACATTTTTACTTAGTTCTAAAGCTAAATGAAGTTGGTTACAAAGGTTGTAGTTTCAATAATCGATAAATATTGACTTGAAAACCTTAGCATTTAACCAAATGCCATTTTTATATGAAAATCTATAAATAAAATAATTTTGAATAATTATAATTTTATAATAAAAGTTGCATATTTCCTTTCTTTCAAATGAGACAACTGTATTAATATAGATATTTTAGGAATATTGTAAATTAATTCCTGTTCGCCTGTAATAATTGATTTAGTTATTCTATACTGTATTCACAATGGTAGGTAGGAACATAAAACAATAATTCTGAAGGTAATAATAATCATTTGTAATTAACATTTATTTAGTACTTTCTATTTAATTCACATGATTATCTCAATTTATTCTGAATGCTACCCTATGGGGTAGAGTAGTAATGTTATTGTTTTCCAACACGGGTTTCTAACACAAAAGCTTAGCAATTTGCCCATCACTACTAAAATACATAGGTGAGTTTGAACCTGACAATTTGGCTCCAGAGTCTGTTTGGCATAAACTTAGGAATCTTGGCCAGAGTCTGGCCAGAGTTGATAGTCAGTCATAGAAACAGAAACAGTAACAGTAACTGGCTTCCTTTGGAAGCCAGTGATAGAGACATGCATGGGAAATTATGTATACAGCAATAAAAGGTAAATGAGAAAATGGTAAGTGAAAAATAGTAAGTGAACATTGATGGAAAAATGAGTAGATCAATTTTGGATATATAGAGTAGTATGGCAACAGTGATGAGATGAAGACACTGGACAAAGAATAGATAATAATGGTGTGAGCTCCAGAAAGAAATTAGGGTGAAAAGATAGTTACCTTGACACAATATCAATTGAAATCAAGACAATCATGTAAAACATGAAGATAATATGAAAAAGGAAAGTCCTGAGAAATATTAGCAATTAAACTGTGATATTAAGGAATAGGAGATACTTTTATTTGGTAATGAACCCATGTACAGCAATCATTAATAAATCCACTTAACCATTTTATAACATGTCTAGGTTATTGTTGGAATAATATAAATGAAAAAGTAAATATATATTTAAAATTCTGTAATGGATTTTATGTAATTTTTTTTATTTAATTGAATTCTCTTTAGCAAATATAGCTTGTAAAGAAAAATGTAGAAAATTTTATTAATATAAGACCATTTATAATTTGATTCTTTGTTAAGAACCAGATCATGCACAAGGAAAAGCCAGAATGAAGAGACATGCATTCTCAGCGCTCAGCACAGGAAGGCAATTTTTATTGAGATGCAAAGTAGCTTAGGCAGGATTGTTAATGAAAGACCATTTTGCCACAAAAGGGAATATAAATTCAAATTGTTTCTAATTTCTTCTATTAACTTTGTAAAAATGGGCACATTTCTAAAAATTAGTCAGCATATGAAGTTAGAAATGTGCTTTTAAAGTTAACTTTATTATAATTCAAGGTCTGATTTAAGTTGTTTCTCTACTCAACTCCATTTACAAACTGGAGTTTTTATTGTGTGTGAGTGTGCTCATGATTGTGGGGGTGGAGGTTATGTATATGTAACATTAATCTGATATGACAGTTTTAGACTACATAGCTGTCTATCTCTAGACATCAATATAATTTGATTGTTTTATATTTTTGAATAAGTGACTTTTCCATTTCCTAAAATACAATATTGGCCGCTCAATTCTAATGCTTCAAAGATTTTTCTTTCACTGCAGTATGTATTACCTATACTGAAAAATGCTGGAGTGTACCTATGCTGAATTATATGCTTCTTTTTAATTGGGTTAAATCAATGCTTCCACTCATATCTTTTGCACTGTTTTATCAATAACTACTTGCCCCCTCCACTTCTACCATTTAATTCCTATTTAATAATTGTATGTTAAATTTCCTTGCACTCTATGGATAATACTTTATATCCAAGATTTACAGCACATCATTCAAATGTTGAATTTTTAAAATAGCAATCTCATCTTTTTTATATTGCTGCAGTGTTTATTTATAGAACATATTACTTTATGAACTTTTGAAGATTTTTCAAACTTGAACAAATGATATTCAGTGAGTTTTACCAATTAGAGAAAAATAGTGCTCCAAATTATAGGTCTTGTTCAGCTATGTTGAAAAGGTGAGTGCAGTCTGGGCATGGTGGCGCAAGCTTGTAATCCCAGCCTTTAGGAGGCTGAAACTGGAGAATCCTGGTTCGCAGCCAGCCTCAGCTACCTAGTGAGACACTCCGCAACTTAATGAGATTCTGTTTCAAAATAAAGAATAAAAAATAGGGCTGGGGGTATAGCTTGGAGGTAGAATGCCCCTGAGTTCAATCCCCAGTACTGCAAAAAAAAAAAAAAAAAAAAAAAAAAAAAAAAAAAAAAAAAAAAAAAAAAAAAAAAAAAAAAAAAAAAAAAAAAAAAAAAGGTGAGTGCAGGATGTGCAAGTCTAAATTTACATTGTGGATGGAAACACGATATTTTCCTATTAGTGTTAAAGATAGCTGTGAGCTGATTAAATCAGAAAAAAACATGGCTTGATGAGAAAAAAGAGAAGTATCATGTCAATACTGCAGGATCAATCTGTTTCATGTAACTAATTGAAATGTAGTATTTTAGGGGAAAAACAAAAAGTATATTATCACTGGAAGGTATTTTTTTCAATGAAGATATTTTCTGAAACAATATTTTTCAGAGTGAGAAATATCAAAATAAGATCACATAAAATTAAAATAGTAGTAGAAGAGGTGTTTAGTGTGTCATGGTTACTAAATTTTTTAGATCTGTGAATAATCTGTTTCATGATAAATTAGACTTGACAGGTATATTAATTCTATTAGTCTACCCAGATCAAGAGAGAAAGTATTGGATGATCTGGGTGTAAAATCACTGTGTTTCAGAATCAGATAATATGTTAGTGACTAGACAACAAATTATCTTGTTATCTCTGTAATAATGTAAATCAGAAAAACTACTGAGAAGAAGAGAGAAAAATTGGCAAATCCATGCCTTATGGCGGGGGCAGGTTTCACAATACCTAGAACAGGGAATGTTTTAGTATGTCATGCTGTTATGTATCTATTTTTCAGGGGCCCTCAGATTGAGTAACAAAACATACAATACAACTACACAGAATAGAAGACAACCTGGATTGGAGCATTCATCATTCCACTAAAGTGATAGAAATGAAGAGTTCTCTTTCCACAAAAGTGAGAGATAGAAGAGAGGATGATGGGAAAGACAGGTGGTTTCGCAGCACATCTGGTTCATTCCTCACTGAAGACTGTACACTGGACATGTACTGAAGTGGATTTGAAGTAAAATTTGGTCGGAACAGAACCCCGTTGGGCCAGAATTTTATAAAACCTTTCAAAAGCAGCATGACGTCTGCTTCATGGAATCTGTAGATATTGAACCACTTTATGAAATGTTAAAAATGTTCGAAGCCTGTACAGGATTATATTTCACAAAAGGTGGGTCTCCTACTGTGAGAGGAAAGATCTTGCTGTGTGAATCTCCTTAGAGCAGCATTTCAACTGTAAAGCAATCCATGTGATGTGTTATTATAAGATTTCTTTATTGCTCACACATTGCCTAACTTAAACAGTCACTAACACACTAATACAGAATAATTTACTTGGCATATAGGAATAAAATATAAACATATATTTTTTCTTCAAGAAAGATGGCATTGATGTTTTTATTTTCAATAAAATTATAGTCAGTATCTTTTGTGAAATATTGCTTAAAGCCTGAGAAACCTACAAGGGAAGACCTTTACTTTGGTGATATATTTTAGCATGAGTTTTTTGCCAACACAATTGCTTGACATTACAAAAACAAGAAACTATTTCATTTACAGAAATATTTCCTATATGAGAAAAAAAGTAGATTATTCTGTCTTTTCTTAGAATATGTGAGGCTTGTATATTTTTAAAAATCACATGCAATAGTTTGTGTACTTCATTGCACAGATATGCAATATGAACAGAAGCTGAAACATGGAATTTAAAGATAGAAGTAATAGTACTTACTTTAGTATTATTAAATACAGAAGGAAATTATACCCAAAATATCAAAGAGAAATAATATCCTGTGTAGTAATACAAAAAATAAAAGATTTTCCGTTATCTGTAATAATCAATTAGATTTTATAAATAAACAGTTCATCTTTTTATAGACGTGTAACTATTGTTAACTATAATTAATCATCATCTTTATAAGGTCAGTTACAATGAAAGTTTAGTACTCTCATACAAGATCATAATAAATTGAAAGCTTTTGAGGAAAATAAATTTTCCAGAAATTGTACATTGTAGTTTAAAAATAATAACCAGTGTATTTTTAATTTCAAAGGCAAATAGGAATCAAAGTACAAGGTTTGAAAGCCAAATTGTTAGCACTTTTCTTTTGCATTACCTATACTCAAAACCAATTACTGAAAAGGCAAACTAAAGATTCTTTAAAAAGAACATTCTGTGTTTGTAATGATTCTCTATTTGTTCTATACACTTTGCCATTTTATTTATTATAAACGGGGGGATAATGGAATAACTGAGAAAGAGTATATTTTTTTTAATTTAATTTTTTTTTTATTTTTTGGAACTAGGGATTGAACCCAGGGGCATTCTACCTCCGAGCTACACCTCCAGCCCTATTTTTTATTCTTTATTTTGAAATAGGATCTTACTAAGTTGCGGAGTGCCTCACTAAGTAGCTGAGACTGGCCGAGAACCCGGATCCTCGTGTCTCAGCCTCTCAAATACTAGGATTACAAGCGTGCGCCACCACACTCAGCAAGAAAGAGTATATTATACAGTCACATTTTAAATAATATTGAATGAAATCGATCAATTATCACTAATTCAAATGATTGAATTAACTAGTTATAATTAGATTTCTTAGAATTGATTTTTTTAGAATCTTTATAAAGTTTCAAATACATTTTGAATGTATTTAAGCTAAATAATATATTATTCAATTGGAGTTACCCACATAATTAGTTTATTTATAGCTGTAATCCTTAGAATGATTGGTGAGATAATTAAACTGTACAGTCACCCAGTCTTTATTTGTCCTAATGTACTATATTGATTCTACTTTTCTAATATATATTTTTGTGTGTGTGGTACTGAAGATTGAACCCAAGGGTGCTCTACCTCCAAGTTAAACCTTTAGCCCTTTTTATTTTTAAACATGTTCCTACTAAGTTCCTGAGAGTCTCCATAAGTTGCTGGCCTCAAACCTGTGATCCTTCTATGTCAGCCTCCCAAGTACTGAGATTGCAGGGGTGCACCACCATACTTGGTTTTATAATATTATGTATTTTGAGCCAAAATAATTATTCTTATGTAGTACTGGTACAAATATTACATTAAAATCATATATATCTGTCTATCTCAAAATATTGCAATATGTATCACATCATTGGCTACTATGAATTAAAAAAACACAAAATATATTTAGGTTATTGATGAATGCTAAAATACTTTTTATTTTTAAATAATTATCTTAATTCAGAGGTTGAAATTTGTTAGACATCTTTTATAGTAACAACTTCTATGGAAATACATATACAATTGGTAGATCTTTATGATCAAAGTTTTTTTGCTGTACA
Organism: Graphiurus murinus; assembly: GCA_004027655.1. Classification (NCBI taxonomy): domain Eukaryota; kingdom Metazoa; phylum Chordata; class Mammalia; order Rodentia; family Gliridae; genus Graphiurus; species Graphiurus murinus. The sequence continues at coordinate 24,580 of PVLC010023298.1, forward strand.
AGTGTGATACTTACAGAATTTAAAGATTGATTTCTGCCCATTTATTTTGCAAAGAGTCTGTTTCTCTTCTAGCTTTATCATCAAGTTTCCTACAGGTTCCTAAAGTCACAGGGCTTGATGGGTAGGAAACATAACTGCATGATTCAGATTTTCTCACTGCATAACTGTCAGTAACTACAACTAAGATGATATAGAAAGTGGAGGAGGAGTCTTTATTCTGGAAAGCAGGCTATCGGCTTTAAAATGTGGACTCAACAGCCTAATGTGACTGAATCTCCTTTTTTGTTGTGGAGAGAATAATCTAGAAAGAGAATTTCCACTCCTAGGTACCTGTCGTGAAGGTTGTTCACAGAATGGTGCTGCTGTTCTTTGAGCTCTGCATTTTGACAGTCTATGGCTCACCCTATGGGGAAATGGGGGAACTTCACCTGCCTGAGAGATGCCAAATAATGTTGTCACTGTTTCTGCAATACAGTATGCTGACATACCAGCCTATTTTCTTATTTAGAAAATGCAAACTTTCTGGGAGTGATGGCACATGCCTGTAATCCCAGTACTTCAGAGGCTGAGACAGGAGGATGGTAGGTTCAAAGCCAGCCTCGGCAACTTAGTGAGACCCTCAGTTACTTAACCCTATTTCAAAATAAAATAAATAAATAAATAAATAAATAAATAAATAAATAAATAAATAAAATGGCTAGGGATATAGCTTGGTGGTAAAATGCTCCTGGTGTTCAATCCCCAATACAAAAATAATAATAATAATAATAAATGTTAAAGCATGCAACTGATACAGATGATCACCATTTTTTTCTCCACCACAGAAATAGTTCCTGGCAAATATCAAGACCTGGATAAAATGTGTAAGTCATCATAATAAAAAATAACCTGAGTTAAAAAGCATATGTTCTCCCTAATATGTGGATGCTAGGGAGAAGATGGGGCATAAGAGGGTCTCCAGATGAAAAGGAGAGATCCTCGATAAGCAAAGAAGTTGATCTAATTGTAGTGGATGCATGGGGCAGAGGGACACCCTAAGGCACATGATGTACTTACACAATCATATCAAGGTCACTCACTGAAGTGAACCTGAGGGGGAGGGAGGGGGAGGGAATGGGGTGGGAATTGGGGAAGGGGTCAAATGAGAATTGTGTGCAAATATGTTGTTAACAACTTGTACTTAACAAAGATGTATGCTA
>PVLC010023299.1:0-25845 GCA_004027655.1 Graphiurus murinus
GGGGGAGCAACTTGGGGCCAATCATAGACGTGATCACGAGGTTACTGCATGCCCTTCTCTATTTCTCTTATGCATGCACTATCTGTCCACGAGCTCTGACGTACTGGTGCATGCACGCTGACGTGGTACAGCCCTCCTCCAGGAAGGTTATCACCTGTCAGTCATCCAGCAGTCAGCCGCCTCTGGCACCTTGCCAGGCACCATCTTAGGCCAGGCCTCTCCGGGGCTCACGGGGCTGAGACCCCCAACAGCCCTGAAAGATATACTTCTATAAACCTTCAACTATATTTAAACATTGTTTTTGGATCACATAGAGAAATATATAAGAAATGACCTAAGGAATATGGTATTTTATTATGAATTTGTTGTTGAGGATGTCCCTCACCATGCTATCCTATCTTTTCTTGAAGTAGTCACATAGGGAAAAACAAGCTGTTCTTCCATCCAGAAAGATTTCTATTTCCCCTAAGCAGCTTCAAATTTGGTTTGCCTAAAATGCAACTCACTTCTCTTTCCTCAAAATATGTTCCACCTCTTGTTTCTAAATCTTGGAGGAAGGTACAATCAACCAAAGATGTAGTGCCACTCTTTGCTTGTTCCTTCCCTCCACATGCTGTATGGACGATCACTCCATTTTTCCAAGTCCACTTCTTTAATATCACTTCATTCTTACTATACCTGCATGAGTTGTCTGGATGACTACCATGGCATTCCAATGTGGGCATTACCTCTTTCTGTGTACTTCTCCAGGCAAGATGTTTTGAAAAACTTATCCTAATATAAATTGAAAATGGATATTCTTGCATTTCTCTCACATAGTCAACTCTTAGCACTGAATCATCCACAATATGATTAACTCAATTATGTTTCCTTCATATGTTAGACATTTGAAAACTCATCCTAATGCTTACATCAGTTCTGCTAATGATATGCCACCTCATGGATTATTTAAAGTACTGCCATCTCTACGGATATATTTTGCATGTTTTTGGATCTTAGCTTTAATATTCTCATTAACTCAATGATTCTGCTTGTATGTATTTTAAGTACAAATCACTTTTGGAATTAGGCAGGATATAAATAAATTAAATAATTTAAGCTGATTCAAGAGGAGACCTGGGCTGGCAGACAACCTGCCGTATCTTTGGGAGCAGCCAGTTTCCTATAAATTACATTTGGAGAATTATCAGTCTTGTTCAGTGGATATCTGTGAGATTCTATGCCTTTTTATACCTATAGCCTCAGTGGTATAACATGCTTAAGTCTGAGTCCACTCTGAACACTAAGGCATTGATACATTTACACATGGAAAGATATTTTATTTCATGCTTCACAAGCTGTATGGTTTTGACCTTTTAAGCAGTATTAATAAATGTCACAACTGTCTTTGACCTCATACTCTTTAAGAGACCCTTTTAAAAGCACTGCTGAGAGGCATAATATTAAAAAAAAAGTAATTAGAAAAGCTACTGCAGATCTCATTGTAGAATGTAAAAACAAAGTTTGAATAGTCGATTTTAGTTGTCTTATCCATAATCTCTGGGCTATCTGGAGATATTTCCGGGGTTGCTGTCAGGGGGAAGTACCAGGTGATTGGTTGGATAGATACTTCTCTTTTCCTTGGGTTTCTCCATTAGCCATAGCGCTGCACTCAGGAGAATTGGGGAGAACAGGTTAAAAAATATTCTAAAGGAACTATAAATTTCCAATCTGTGTGATTGTAGCAGAATTGTCAATTAATCAAGTATTTCTTCCACTCCACTTATTAGAAATCTTACATGCATAAACCCAATTCACTGATGGTAGACTTTATTCTTTTATTTATTTATTTATTTATTTTTATACTGAGGGTTGAATCGAAAGAGCATTCCATCTCTGAGCTACACCCCCATCCCTTTTCAAAATGTTTTAAATTTTGAAACAGTCTTGCTAGGTTGCTGAGAGTCTCACTAAGTTGCTGAGCAATCCTTCTGCTTCAGCCTCCCATCAAATTTCCTTTAGGGTGAGGAGAAGGCATTCCCTATTTCCTCTGATTGAGTTAGGATTGTTTCTAGAACCCTGTGGAGCAGTCTGTCAATGATTCTATGTTTGTTGTGGAGAGCTGGGATAGGCTAGGAGTTTTCAGAGACTGACATTTGAAGAAAGGCTAAGAAAGATGGCAACAGGTAGAGAATGAGGGACTAGAATTAATTTGGAGGCCCAAAGGACCCAAAAGAGAAAAGATGAATGGGAATTACAAATGTGTAGATGTTTACCATTGGTAAAAATCTGTACTTATGGTGTATTTTTCCATTTGTATTTTTGTCTGTAGACTTTGATAGATTAGTTGTCTAATGTTTCATCATCTAAGTGTAACGGTAGATTTCTTTCCAAAATACATTTGTTATGTAACAGCAATTCGGTATGTTGGAGGAAAAAATTCAATGCACACAATTTCAAGCTTTGTATGTCCTTTGTTTGTAGGGAGTCAAGCATAAATGAACACTTGTCCTTTGACTCTTCCAGAGCATGTCTAGCATACTGTGCCTTGGGCCTGACACATCAGAGTCTGATGTGTATCTTTTATTACCTGCTAGATCACCCTGGAAAGAGCCACCATAAAATTTATCATTTGCAGCCTTTGTTGGAGGTACACATATAAATACATGGTGAAAGAAAGCATTTGCTGTGGATATTGTGGTTTCCAAAGTCAACTTATATAACAAAAGTGTTGAGATGAATGATGCAGGGGACCTTCCACAGGAGGTATGAAGCCAAAAAACAAAATATTATTTATTTATCAAAATACTGAGAGAAAAGCTTTTTGCTATTCTATATCAACTATTTGAGTACCACCAGGAATAAGGGCAGCATGATTATATTTGTGATATGTCTGCTTTGGAGACATTTGTAAAGATACTCTCCTCTTTACTACACAGTGAGTTTATAAATATAATAAAAATGAAGCAATTTAAAATTTATCTAGGAAAGCTTGCTTAGTTTGAATAATCACTTAAAATAACCTCACTAGGCAACAAGTTTCAGAAACAAAAGTGTGCTATAAGAATGTTTATCCCTATTTTGGTTGTATTGAAATAAAAAAAAAATCTTTGCTTTTTTGGAAAGCTCGGTCTCATTCTAATTAAAATGTTTTTCAATTAAACGACTAAAGGTGAAAACCTGTTTTCAAATGATATTTAAAACACATGGCATATTAAACACTGCCAGACACTCCTTGGGTCTAAAATGTTTTAAAATAAGGATTTGTCAACATGTAGCATTTCTCATCAGTTCTTAATGTATATGTGTACAACTCCCACTTTTGTATTTCTCACAGACCATTCTGAAAGGCTGTAATGTGGACTTGTAGACAGGCTGTGGAGGTATACAGGTGTTCTTCAGGTGATGCTAATAAATATGATGCAAGAAACATACCTAGTAAGGTGGCTGACCAGAGCACTGTGCGTGAAATACAGAGAAAAGACCTGATCTCACTGTTCTCCATTGCAGAGAATATCTAAAATCTAAGGAAGAAAAGATTGCTATGTATCATAAGTACATGCCATATACTTTGAGATGGAATTGAGAATAAACACACTTTCCACATGGAAGTTATGCAAGGCTTTGTGAAGAAGGGATTCAGGGAGGTGAAGCTCTGGCTTAGCCTGTAGTGTCATGGCACTTTCAGAGGTATCTGATTATGGACATGCTTGCGTATGAGAAGAAATTTATCTGAAGGTAAATCTGCAGCTACAAATGATGGCTTTGAGAAAGAAAGAGGATATTATTGATCTGAGGGGCATTAGCCTTTTGAGGCTTTTATATCTCTCATTTAACTTCTTGTTTGGGGTTTTACTTACTTTTCCTACATCTATGGAAGAATTGTGCTTCCTTCCCCTGCTTTCATTATTTCAGCCCAAGATTCCAGGTGACCCAGCTCCTGTGAAAATCCTTATGAGCCACACTCTTCCTAAGACCAGTTGAGAGACCAAATGTTGATTGCTTACTCTTCAGAGAATAAAAAAGGACACAATTTTCATAGCAATAGGTGAATTCTGTCTTTTGGAAAAAGGCCTTGATAACTGGAGTAGAACACTGTTAACAGATGTCATAAAGGCAAGCCCAGGCAGACCCCTGATCCAAGTCTCCAATGAATATACCCCTTCATATTGTCCAGTAGAGGGTTGTAATTTCAGGAGAAAGAGTATGGGAAGAGGGGAGAAATGGTGTATCATATTCAGTTCCCAGTTAACTAGTATCTGGAGCAGGACAATGACTGTGTTCATACCAGATGTCCTGGTATGGTGAGCAACAGAGCATTGAGATAAATGCAAAAACACTGGACAATCTCCATGGATGTAGAGGGGGATGGTGTGAGGATAGTGTGAGTGAAAATCCCTCAGGGTGGTTACAGCTCCAACCCTCCAAACATCCTGTGTCAGAAAGTGAAGTTATTATAGATTTGGTGCTGCCCTAAAGAATATACTGAGATTCTCTATTCCAAACAAGGTCATGAAGTCATTCATACAGCTAAATTCTTAGCAGCGGTGAACAGAACACATTTTTATTTCTCTATGCAGATGCTAGAGGTATATAAGTTGTGAAACTGAGGGAAATAGTGGCATATCACAGTAATTAAAATCTATGTACAAAGAACCTTGTGTGTGGTACTGAGCTCTGTGATACACCAAGTGAGTGGGGACGGATCTGGTCATTCTCTGCCCTGCAGATGTTTATAAGTCCACATAGAAAAAACGGGCATAAGTAGACACCAAGGACTGATATTTCCACATTGCAGGAGAAACAGATACTATCTGGGGTAAGGCTGGAGGTTCGTTCTCTTTCTGCCTGTGTCTGACCTGGCACCACATGCAATCCTGTGGGAGTCCTGGCAGACCTGGAGGTTGGCCTCAGAAGGCTGGAGAATCACTACCCTACAGGCCCCACTATCCCTGCTTTATGCCATCATCTGTACAACTCTATAGAGACTTTCTGGGGTTTTTTTTGTTGTTGTTGTTTTTATATATTTTCTACATGTTTCATCTCTTAGGATTCATAACTTTTGCTTTCTGATTTCAAGGTTTATAGTTTAATCATTTTTACCTACTTCCAGTTTAAGTGACTCTTAAGTAATCTCAACATTAAAAATTAGGTGTGTGCTTTACGTACAATGGTTAAGTGTGCACTCTCAGAAATCAAAATATCTGTGATTTAATGTTGGTTCTACCACTTACTACCTGTGTGACATGGAACAAATTATTGGACTTCTCTGTGTCTCATTGGATCATTAATAGTATGCATTGGAAGAGGTTTTTCAGAGATTTAATTAATGCAGTTAAAGGCTTAAGACACAGTGAGCACCAATTAAAAAGTCATTCATGCCAAAGTCTGTTGGGGATGGAAGTCTAAATTTGTTCATCATAGTATGAAAGGAATCTTATGAGCAAAGGGCTAAAACAAATTTTGCAACATATGAAATATGCTCAATATCATTTTGAAAGATTTTTTTAAACTATAAATATATAAGAAACATTTTTACTGACCTCTATTCCTGGTTCTGAAACTTCTCCTGCTCAGTGGCTGATACCTATCAGCCCCATGAGACAGAAAAACATTTCAGTGATGGAAGCCAAAGAAACAAGGTCCAAATTTGATAAAGTCCTGTGTAGTGTTTTCATATATTCCTTATCATGCTGAAACTTCTGACTTCTGGACAATATGTGTTTCTCCCTTGTCCTAACACCAAAAGGATGTCTTTTCTCTTGGATGTAAGGATATCTAAACTTAGTTCAGGTGACAGTGGACAATGAAAAATTGGCTCAGCTGACATGCTCATGAAGACCACATTTTGATCATCTTACTTGAACCCAATACATTGCTCTACTATTAACTTAAAAATTAATATATATTTGTGCTCTAGACATATTCCAGGAGTGTGTTCATCTATATGAAAAAAAAAAAAAACACAAACAAAAACCCCAAACCAAGCAAACAAAAAACCTAAAACAAACAAACAAAGCACTGAATTTCTTTCAGTAGGAACCCAAATTGATCTAGACTAGAACCTTTATGTATTTGGATCTTTCATACTAAACCAAAAAGGTACCTGGGCTGCAGGGCTCTATTGGAGGAGAGATGGAGGGATTAAGCTCTGCTGAGGACTGGAGCCCAACATCTTCTGGGCCATCACCATGACAGTGACGTCAGGAAGGGTGTTCCGGTTCCGTGCGCCTTGTCTGCGTCAGGAGTTCTAGCAATGTCACAAGGACCAGGTACGTGCTCTGCGTGCTTGGTCTCCAAGGAGGGGGATCAAGGAGAGCTCTCTCCTCTCTTTGACTCTCAGTTTCTTCCTTTCCTTGGATCGGATCCATGGCACTCTGAATGGGCAATTTTCTTAGTGGTCAACGTCGTGGTCCCTGTCTCCCATCCTGTTCCCTAACTGGTCATGCTCCTGTTGCTGAACTGGAGCACCCTGCTGCCCGGGCTCTGGATCAGGCCCCGGGTCTGGCTGCAGCTCCGGCTCCATTTCCTACCACCTGGCCTGCCTGCAGGCTCTGCCACCGGGCCACCTTCCATGCACCTCTAAGACCAGCTGGCTTCCGCAGAGTCCCTCTCCCGCTCCCGGGGGATACGCCCTCCCCCGTGGGGCTCCTGCCCTCCGTATACTGGATGATCCCGAGGCCCAAACCTGTGCTATCCACCCGCAACTCCCGCATGTTCGGACCCTCCAGGACGGTTAGGATCCCCCATCTCCAGCGCAGGTCCATTCTCCTGCCTTCACTATCCAAGCAGGTAGACCAGGCCGCTGACACCATGCCATGCAGTCACCTCCCTCTTAATTGCCCAAAGAAAACAGAGGTGAGGACCCAAGAAGAGCCTCGGGAAGGGATGAAGGACCAAGAGGAGAGTCACCAAGAGAGAGGTGGGCTGGAGGATCTGGGAAGGGCCTCCCCTGGCCATGGGGACCTAGCAGCATTCAGTCCTTTGTGGAATGGAGACCTTGCTTCCATTCAGCCTGGTCCTGGGCCTTTGCAGGGGAGTTTGCATCCTGAGGACCTAAAAATCTCCTCCTGCTGCTCTGTTGTCCCCAGTTGGCACAGCTCTGAGGACTTTGGAGGTGTCCAGAAGCTGGGGTGGCCTGATGAAGAGGCAGCGGAGCGCCCTGACCCAGCCCCAGGCTGCTGGGAGTTGCCAGGGAAGGCAGCAGAGGAAGGAATAGAAGAACACCTGCCCAGCTCTCCAGGCTCCCAGGGGTCAGGGAAGGAGGTGCAGCAGCAGCTGCCTTCATCTGCTCCAGCAGCGAGCTGTCCTCCACTGTCAGCTGCCAGCCACAGGCTCTGCAAAAAGAGAAAGTCTATGCCATCTGTTTTTCCTGTGTCATTGCTGTGGGGTCAAAGTGATCAGCCCCCACCTCCTGAGCATGCTTCTCTGGTGGCGAAGGAAGACATCTGCACCTGGGAGAGGAATGTGAGCAAGGAAAGCAAGATCTTCAAAGAACATGTGGGGGCTTTAGAAGGTACAACAGGTGCTATAGAAGGTGTACTGCCTATCACCCAGCCCCTTTGTTTTTCCCCAGCTGTGGCCCAGACTGCAAACGCCCTGTTCCTGCCCTCTGGCTCTTTGCAAATCCCAGCTATTGTTCCCCCCTCTGCTTTGGTAAACCAGGCTGTGGACACCCCAGATCCTGCCCATCCTCTACCTCTTCTCACATCAAGATCCCTACTTCTCCTTTGCCTCCTAGGCCTTTTCTTTCCTATAGGTCCAGTCCCAATTTGGGGGTTCCAGAAAATGAAAGCCTTTTTTCATTTAGTAAAACCTGCAACATGTCCTATTTCTCATCTCCTCACGCCTATCCTCAAACCTTCCCCCCACAAGCCTTCAAGCCCTGCATTAGCGAATTCCCAGCCCCTTGCGTATTGATCCTCATCTGCCTTTTCTACCTCCACCCTTTAATCTCTTCCACCAACAACCCTGCTAGCCTCCACACACTGGTGCCTTCCTCTGCAGTCTCTCCTCCACCTTGGCAGCCAGTCCATCTGTCTGCCTCACCTGGCCACCGATTTCACACCTTGAGGACACTGTCATGGACACCACTCCCCCTTCTCATGCTGTTATTTTTAGATCTCCCCCAGGGTCCAGCATGAGCTCTTATTTACTTCCCCAGGTTCATGACAGTGTGTAGCACAGGCACCTAGCAACTGGATCGGTCTCTAGCTGCTCACTTGAACTTAAGGCCTCTCACTCCATCCCTATGTCCTGAAAACCACTCCTTGGCTCATAGTTCGAACCCCTGAAGGGTAACAACAGAGAACCTCCCTCCCCATTGTCTTTCTTTTATTAATCCTTCTGGTCATGGATCATATACTTGCTTCCGTACTACTAGTAAGGGCCTATCCTGCAGCATCCTGCAAGCTCCCCATGGACCCTGAATGTATGGACATCACCCCACCTTCCACGGGTATCACCTTCCAGTCTTCTCCCATGTGAAAGGACAACTACAGCCCAGATCATAGGGGGCTCCCAGATTCTAGGACTCTACCACCCAGGGGTTTCGTTACCTCAGCCCACAACTCTACCAGTTTGTAGGCACAGTCAGTGCAGGGACTAACCACAGCTCTCCACCTTCCTGTCAATACAGGTGCCACCCATCAGCCCACCCTGAGGGCTTCTCATAGGCAGAAAAAGGACAACTCTGTCTCTGCCATACCCAGGAACCCCAGCATCTGCTAGTGAGCTAACCTCTCCTACCACCCAGCATCAAAACAACTCTATCTTTGCAGGACCTGGGAACCCCGGCACTAGTTATTGACCTAACCTCTCCTAGCCCCCCACCTTCATGCAGCAGCAAAACTCAGGCAGGGACTTTGGGTGTGACATCACCAAGGTCCACATGTGGCACAGCTATTGACCTCAACTCTCCTACTGCCCAGCATTAGGACAACCTCTCGCTTTGCAGCACCAGGTTATTGATTTAACCTCTCCTAGCCCTGCCATTCCCACATAGCAGCATAGTACAGGCAGTAACAGTGTGTTTGATGTCACCAACTACTCACCAACCACCCAGCCTGTGCTAAGAAACCAGGTGCCATATTCTGCCACAGCCTCAACCTCTGGACTTGGACTTTCCCCCAAAATTACCAGCTCTGGGGACAGTACCTCCCTGGGGCTATTCCCACTGAGAGCCTTCTGGTGTTCTTTGGCCCTGCATCCCCCATGAGCAGGGAGAACTTTGGGTTTGCTATGCCCGCCCCTGGACCCAGGCCCAAGTCTAGAGCTTCATCAAAACCATACTACATTTGAGAGATGCCAGTGTAGACAATAGACATGATCGGCATGAACCCTCAGCCACCCACCCTGGCTTGACTGCTGGCCAGCCAATCATGCCCTGGGGCATTTTCTTCAACCTTGGACCTGGCGGGATGGGATGCCCACTGCAATTTATGGGTGCTCCCTTTCCTCTTGCCCATTTGCCTCAATGGTCCTTCTCTTTCTCCAATACTGTATATAAAATCCTTATTTTAGTTAAAATAAGCCGTCCTTCTTATATACTTTATTCTGTTATATACTGACTGGTAACAGCTCTCCTAAGTTTTCATTTTTATAGTAGTGAAGAATTTTATACCTGGGCATGGTGGTGCACGCCTGTAGTCCCAGTACGTGGGAGGCTGAGTCAGGGGAATTGCAAGTTGGAGGCTAGCCTCAGTAATTTAGTAAAACACTCATCAACTTAGGGCATTACCTCAATTTTTTTTTTTTAAATTTTGAAACAGGGTCTTACTAAGTTGCTGAAGGCCTTGCTAAATTGCTGAGGCTGGCCTTGAACCTGGGATTTCCCTGTCTCAGTCTGTCAAGTACTGGTATTACAAAAATATACCACCATCCTCAGCAACTTTATTATTTTAAATTCCTTCCCAAAGCCTTAATTCAAAGTATGCTGGTGTTTTAGTTGATTCTAAAAGGACCTTGTCTTTATTTTTATACATTTCAGCAGGTTTAATCATTTTATTAAGAATATATTAGTTGTCTACCTGCAGAAGGGGCTATATTCTAGATATGTAATTATTTTTAAGAATTTTTAGTTATTTTGGTTTCACCAGCTTTATATGTGTTGAATAGAATTGCATTAAAGTTACAAAAGGGAAAATATTAAGCATGCACATATTTAAAAAATAAAACACAAAGTGAAAAAAATAAAGTTAACTCTAATTCAATCTGTGTTACAGATCAATCTGGAACTGGGAGGAATATAAATTGCATCTTAACTACTTCAGATTCACTTAATTATGGAAACTTTAAGAGGCAAGTATCTCAGTATATATTGTACTAGGAACAGTTTTTATCAAACAACTGGCAAAATACTTAAAGAGGGATATTCTCACCAGCAAGATTTTAAAAATCTACATTTCTAAACAATTAAATGTACTTAATCTGCATGATCACTATTGATCCATTGTCTATTTTAGAAGATAAAATACAAGAACTAGTGTTTCCTAGATGAACCAGAACATTTCCAGAATGATGAAAAGTATTCCAGCCCACTGAGTATAAAATTAGATTGCCGAATGACTGTGGCTGGCTCGAATTCTGAGGTCATGATGACTCTTCCTTATGCTAAGCAGATGAAATGTCAGAATAAAATCATAGCCTGGCTTTAGTTATGAATCTTAAATTAGGTGAGATAAAAAACCTTTTGAAGTGTCATGTAGTATGATTTAAGTTCATATCTCTTTATTCTTATCCAGGGTACCGGAAATCTTATTATATACCATGAAGACAACTTGCTAGCTAAGCTGATTTTAAATGAGCTTGTATTCACCCTATGGGACCAGTGAAGCATCTTCTCCATGCAGTTAGTTTACAATCAGAAACAGGCTATTGGATTTCTACCTTGTTTTACGCTCCTTGTCAATATTGTAATTTGTAGGCAGCAAACCATACAAAGCCCGGTATATCATTTTGTACATAATTAACCATAGTTTTATCCCCCTCCACTCCAACTGCAAAACACACTTCACTGGGGGAGTGGACCAAAGACTAATGAGGAATTAATTCAAATTTGCTTACTGTTTGAAAAACTTAAAGATTTGAATTGAAATTTGAAAGAGAAATTTCTGTGTTATTTTTGTATTTTGGATACTTATGCTGTATCCTAACTCCCCAATTCGAAGAATGCTGGCTAGGAAGTAGTTCAACATGTCAACGTTGGTACATTTTGCTTATATTTTAGGCACTCCGTAATTTAGGCTCCAACCATTATACCATTAACATATTGTACTCTAAATACATATTACTATAATAGATTCTGCAGTGTTTTAAAGATTTTTGTAAATGGTAGTCCAGTGACATATTGCTCATACTTCTGAAATATGTATAATATTACTACTTTTAGTATTATGTGACTTTGAAGCAAAATTTTCCTTTCTTCATGTCAATGTTTTGGATATTTTCTGCAAGACTAAGAATATGAGGGTTCAAAACTAAAACAACATTCCTCATATTTTTTATCTTCATTTACCTGGAAGAAAATTAAACAAACAAACAAACAAACAGGACTCTTCACTTGCATTACTTTACAGCTCTCTCATTTATGTTTTAATTTCTCCATCTCTAATAATTTTAATTCATTTAATCTTGTGAAAAATAAATACATTCAACATATAAATACACATACAGAGACCCATACACACATATATGCACATTCACATGCTTATAAAAGTTAAGAGAAGCTACATAAAATTATGTAGTTCCAATACTGCCTGGATCTAATTAATAAATTTATGTCATCAAGCAATCTAGGGTTCTATTTTTATGTTTAATTTTGTATTATATAGAGATAGGTCAAGTCTATTCTGGTCTCTAAATATTTTTGTATTAATAGACTATCTAGCTTCATTTTTACATATCCAATTTTTCAACCCCTAATTATATCTTCTCATTAATTTTAATCATTTTCTCCTATAGCATTTAAATGTGTCTTTGGATATTCCCTTCCTGCCAGTGATTTGAGTGTATTGTTTCTATAATTTTAAAAAGCAGAATGCTACTGGGGATTGAACCCAGAGGCATTCTACCTCAGAGCTATACCCCAAAACCCATTTTTTATTCTTTATTTTGAAACAGGGTCTCACTAAGTTGCAGAGGACCTCACTAAGTAGCTGAGGCTGGCCATGAACCTGTGATCCTCCCATCTCAGCCTCTCAAGTACTGGGATTACAAGCTTGCACTACCACGCCTGGGCCTGTATCATCTTTTGAGAGTCTTTCTATAATTTTAATAGATACCTTATTTTCCATCACATGTGATCTGACTTGCAATCTTAGGATTGAGACAGAGTGATGATAACCAAAAGTTTTATTATAGAATTTTGCAGGAACTAAATCTCACATGAATATATAAAACGGAATATTTGAGATCATAATAAATACTTTAAATTAAACTATATGTCAGATATACTTCTATGCTCTGAACATTTGTGTCCCCCTAAAAGTCATATGTTGAAAAGCTAGTCACCAGTGTGATGGTAAGGAGTTGTGACTAGGGCCACTGTAAAAGAGGCTCCAGAGCACTTTTTCCCTTTCACTACATAGGGACACAGCAAGGAGTTGCCATCTATGAGAAAAGAAGAGGGGTCTCACCAGATTCTAAATTTGCTAATACTTTGATCTTGGACTTCCTGGCTTCTATAACTATGAGAACTATATTGTGTTGTTTATAAGCGACTTAGTGTGTAGTGTTTAGGTATAGAAGCCTGACTGGACTAAGATGGCATCTCTAGCCACAATAACTTCTGTTTTCTGAATCTTTATTTTCTACAACTTGTTATAGAAAAGAATCCCCAAAGGTAGTTTTTAATAATAATCGTGTCTGGATTGTAACATTTCTAAGAACAGAATCTTTTTTTTTTTTTTTCAGAACTTTCCTAGATGGTAATTACATAGTTACTCCTTTAAAAGGAAAAATGTCAAGGAATAGAAAAGCTCATTCATTTCTGATGGAAATGTAAATGGCACAGACACATTGAAAATGTCTTGGTAGTTTCTTGCAAAAATAATTACTGTATTACCATATGATCTAAAAATTGAATGACTACATATTTACCCAAATGATTTGAAAGTATATGTCCCCACAGAAACCTTGTGGATATTAGTAAAATATTAGTAGCATCTTTACTCATAATGACCAAACCTGGAAATAACCAAGATATCCTTAAATAGGTAAATAGACAACAAAATGAAACAAAACAAAAACAAAAATAAAAACCAAAAAAACACACTAAAATGAATATATTTTATTCTTATTATATTTTACTGATAAATATATTTTACTGATAAAAAGGATATGTACTAGGCAGACATACAGAACCATGGTAGACCTTTATGCAAATATGCATGAAGGAAGAACCAGTCCAAAAAGGTGACATTATATAGAATTACATTTGTATGGCATCTTTGTCAATTCAAGCAGCTACAACAAAATACCCCAAACTGGATGGCTTATAAAAACAATATAAATGTATTTCTCATAATTCTGGAGACTGGGAAGCTGAAAATCAACATGCCAACAGTTTCAATGCCTGATAAGGACCCACTTCCTGATTCATAGACAGCTGTCTTTTCTCTATTGTTTTACATGGTGAAAGGGGCAAGGAATCTCTCCAGGTCTTTTATAAGGCAATAATATCATTTATGCGGGCAGATGACCTAAGCAGTTCCCAAAGTCCCCATCTCTAATTCCATTATCTTGGGGATTAAGATTTTAACATAGTTTCAAAAAACAAAGATTCAGAAGAAAATTTGAGATACTCATAAAGTAAAAAACTGCTGATAAAAAGCTTAGCACTAGTCAGAGTTTGAAGAAAAGACAGTTGATTATATGAGTATACACGGTGTTTTTTAGAGCTGTGCAACTATTTCATGATACTGTAATGGGTGATACGTGGCAATGTACACGTGCTGAAACCCATAATTCTATCATACAGAGTCAACTTTAATTTATGTAGATGGGAAAAGACATATTTAAGTTGGGAGTGGTGGCACAAGCTTGTAATCCCAGTACTTGGGAGGCTGAGACAGGAGGATTGCAGGTTCAAGTGGCACCATCTTGCCTAATCGTGCCGAGACTGCCAACACTGCGGCCTCCAGAGACCCTCAGTAAAGAAGCCAGCAACTTCTGCAGAAAAGCAGGGAAAAACTCAACAAAAAAATGAAAGTTGAAAAGTGGCAGAACCAGAACTAGAAAAAAGAGCAGAGAACTGTATAAGCTCTTCACGCCTCCCACCTGGGAAACAGAGCCTGGTGGTGCTGGTGCCATCTTAGCTAGGCAGTGCTGGAGCTGGTGGCTGCTGACACCATGGTTACCAAAGACCTCCAGGAAGAAACTGTGGGTTGCTGTGAGGTTGGTGACTATAGACCATCAGTGAAAGCGGTCAGAATTTACTCCATGCTTGACAGGGACCTGGCTGGATCTGACATCGCAGCTGCACTGAACCCATCGCTTCTGACAGCAATCTGGAGCAGTGATCAGTACCCAACAGGACTGTAAGTTAACCAGCCATTCCAGCAGGAAATGGCCATGCCCAAACACAGCAACTTGTGTGGCAAGGAAATTAACCTGCGGGTACCTGAGACTCTGCAAATCACCCCTGCAGAGATGGGGGTGGTGACTACTATCAGACACAGCAGAAATGCAATTTAGCACATAGCCTCTAGAGGTAGGGGGGGGGGGCTGCAATCAACAGTTTGAGGAGCCCTGTAGGGTCCCTAGGGATCACCATGGGGCATTGTTCTCTGGTGTCTGGGGAAAACAGTTCAACTTACTGAGTTTCAGGCTTTGAAAGCAGTAAACTTGTGTCTGGCCATGTTTGGGTCCTACAAGCACCAGCACAAACAGCAGAGGCCAGCAAAGGCCCCTGGGAGTGGGGCAACCCAGGACAGGGGTAGTGTCCCTGAGGACCAAGTCCTGGGACTGGAACAGTGGAATATCTCCCTGCTGGACCATGGGCCTAGGACAGAGAGCAGCAGCAGTGCCATCTGGACCAGACTGTGCCAAGAGGCCTGGGTCCTGCAGGGTATCACTTGATCCCAGCCCCAAGATGAGAATTCAATACTCTCTCCACCAGCAGAGTTTGTACCTGGCATGCATATATGCTAGTGACTGAAGGTACCTCATATGACCATAACAAGCAGAGCTGGAGTGGTATCCCAGGGACCAACACAGCTCAGTGAATTGGGCCATAAATTTGGAATATAGCAATCGCTGGCTTTGCTGAGCCTAAGTCTTCAGATCACAGAGGCAAGAGGTCAGCACTCTGCAGTATTATGGGTTCACAATCGGCAGAGCAGCAGCAGTTTCTGGGGTGCATTAAGTCCCAACCAGCAGGCTGCAGGCTCTGAATAGAATATCATAGTCTTGAGCCCTGTGGAGTGTGGGCCAGGAGAAAAATAGTGGACTATAGCCAATCAGAAATGTCTGCCTGCTTACACTAAGAACTATATCTAGTTAAAGAAACTCTAGGGGACAAACTCAAAACTTTAATTATCTGAGTCAGATTGGTATAGGTGAAGAAATATCCCCAGCATAGACCTTATTATAAATGGATAACAAAAAATACAGGACTCACACACAAAGAGGAAGACAATGCCAAGACAACTGAAACACAAACCTGAGGACTCTTAAAATATGATAACAAGGAATAATGAGGAAATAATAAACTCCCATCACTCAACAACAATGGAGATCAATCTAGATAAAAGATGAGAAAAGACTCTTCAGACGTAAAGAACACCATAAAACAAATGGACCTAGTAGACACATACAGAATATTTCAAGCAGCAACAGTTGACTACACATTCTTCTCAGCTCTCCATGGAACATTCTCCAAAAAAGACCACATCCTGGGCCACAAAGAAAGCACCTGCAAAGTCAAAAGTTGTAATATAATCCTCTACATCTTTTCAGATCACAATGGAATGAAAGTAGAAATCAACAACAGGAAGACCAAAAGAAATTACATAAGTACATAGAGACTGAATGATACACTCTTGAATGAGGGATGTATCAGAAGAGAAATAAGGGGAGAAATAATAAAAAAAAAATTCCTGGAATTAAATGGAATTCTCAACAATAAGAACCATTCAGGAGATATCACAATTACTGAATTCAAGTTATACTATAGAGCTATAGTAATTAAAACAGCATGGTATTGACACAAAAACAGGCACATATACCAATGGAACAGAATAGAAGATACAGAAACAAATCCACACACTTATAGTCAATTGATCTTTGACAAAGGGACCAAACACATACACTGGAGAAAAGACAGCCTTTTCAACAAAGGGCATTGGGAAAGCTGGTTATCAATTCATAAAAAAATGGAACAAAATACCTCTCACCCTGCACAGGAGTCAATTCAAGATGGATCAAAGACCTGGAAGTTAGACCAGACATGGAAAAGCTACTAGAGGAGGGCATGAGTTCAACACTCCAACCTATAGGCACAGGTAGAAACTTCCTCAGAAAGACCCCTGGAGCTCAGGAAATTAAAACAAGTAATAAGTTGGATGATATTAAATTAAAAAGTTTCTGCACATCAAAGGAAACCATCAAGATTCTGAAGAGAGAGCCTGAAGAATGGAAGGATATCTTTACAAGCTATCCCTCTGACAGAGGATTAGTGTCCAGATTATTCAAAGAATTTAAAAGACTTTACACTACAAAAACAAATAATCCAGTAAAGAAATGGGCAACAGAATTGAATAGATACTTCACAAAAGAAGAGAGACAAATGGCTAATAGGTACATGAAAAAATATTCAACATCATTAGCAATAGAGAGATGCAAATCAAAACTACACTGAGAGCTGGGCGTGGTGGCGCACGCTTGTAATCCCAGCATTTGGTTCGCGGCCAGCCTCAGCGACCTAGTGAGGCCCTCCACAACTTAGTGAGACTCGGTTTCAAAATAAAGAATACAAAATAGGGCTGGGGGTATAGCTCGGAGGTAGAATGCCCCTGAGTTCAATCCCCAGTACTGCAAAAAAAAACTAAGATTCAATCTAACTCCAATCACAATGGCCATCACCAAGTCAGATAACAATAAATGTTGATGAGGATGTGGGGGAAACAGAAACTCTTCTACACTGTTGGTGGGATTGCAAACTAGTTCAGCTGCTATGGAGATCAGTGTGGAGATTCCTTAGAAAACAGGGAATGGACCCACCATATGATCCAGCTCCTGGGTATCTTTCCAAGGAGTTTGAAACCAGAGAGCTACAGTAATATATGCATATCCATTTTCATAGCAGCACAATTCACAATAACCAAATTATGGAACCAACACAGGTGTCCATCAACAGATGAATGGATTACAAAACTGTGGGAAATATACCCAATTGAATTCTCAGCAATGAAAAAGAATAAAATAATGCCATTTGCAAGAAAATGGAAGGATCTGGAGAGCATTATGTTAAGTGAGATTAGCCAGTCACAGAAAGTGAAGGAACATATTTACTTTAATATGCATAAGCTAGGGAGTAACTAGGCTACCTGAGGAACTCCAGATAATGGAGGAGAAACTTAAGTGGAGCCAGGGAAGTTGTCCAAGGGAAGGGGAAGGGGAAGACTGAGGTCCATTATTGGAAATACTAACATCTACTGTGTGTATATATGTGAAAATTCCAATGTTAATTTTAGTATTCTGTATGAGAAGGGGGGAGATGGGGAGGTGGGGGGCACCAAGTGCTGTATGCATGTATGTCAATGTCAACATGATATACATTAAGATGTGAAACCATGATGCACCAAAAAATCTAATTTTATTATATATGTATGAGATAATCTAAATGAATGGGATCAAGTGAAAGATGTGTTGTACTAAATCTCATTGGAAATGAGTGGAGAAAAAATGAGATTGAAAGGAATGATACATCAGTACTATAGTCAATAATGAGAATATGGGCTAACAATTATAAAATACATATGTATATGTATGTATGTATATATATATATATGATATATCTATCTTACACATATATGTACATATACTGGGGTTAAAAAAATGGATGGTGGATTGGTGGATGAAAGGAGACAGATTTCTCCATGTTAGAGTGTAAGGTTACAAATAAGCAATGAGAATGTAGTGCTAGAACAATATCTAGAATAATTCGTGTAATAAGTTGGAAGCATCACTATAAACTCACATGTAGCTTAACATAGGTACAGATACATGCATATAAAACTATAGTAACGTCTACATATAGTTTACTATATGTAATATATATAGTTTAGTGTATATAGTGTGTATATATATGTATGAAAAGTATATATGTAGTATGTATACTCTATAAGCTGATAGGGCATAGAAATAATGGCACTCAGTACCAATGATCTATGGGGACATATTGCCTAGATTTTAATTTCTAATGTAATTCCACAGTTAAAGGAAATAGGTTTCCATGAAGAGATAGCTTATATTAGGACTGGAGCAGTAAATCTGTAAGATAGTCCTGGCACATCTTGTACCTGAATGCAATTAAGCGTTTAAAAAATTGCAATGATGGGAGCATGTCAAAAGGACACAATATCCAAATAGAAGAGGTCATATTGGTCAAAGTTGGAAAATTCAATTAACAAAGTAATACTGGAGAGAAAGCCAGATTAAAAATAAATATCCATACATCCATCCTGATATAAATAAGTTGCCCTTGCAGAAGAATTCTGATTTATGTAGACAGTCAATTTATGTAGCATGACTTTCTAGTTTTTAACCATGCTCTGAACATTGACTTTATTCAGACAAATACAGTAATAAAATAGGGGGAAGTAACACTTTCTCTATGGGGAAGCCTGCATTCTGCAAAATACCTGAGCAATATGCCTCAAGAATATCAAGATGATCAAAACTAGAGAAGTCTTAGAAAACTTGGTGGCACCAGGACTCAGGAGATACATCAACTAAATGAATGTGGTGTTCTGTAGAGGCCCCAGAAACACAGAAAGGGTACCTTAAAACTAACTGTTCTACCTTTCAAACTTTTCTAAATCTAAAGATATTTTAAAATTAACTTTTAAATAGAAAAATAATACAATTCATTAGGAATTATAAAATTAATCTAGTTCCCCATTCAATGTCAGCCTTTTTCTATTAAAAACATATTTTTCTTTAATTACCTAGAAATGTAGACATGTTTTATGCTTTCTCCTTACTATTTAGCTAGGAATCCTTCTTAGTTGAACACTATACTTAAAAACTTTGAAATCTTAAGCCCCAGATATTAGTTTATTAAAAATTTCATTTGAATTTGAAATTCAAATATTTTTAAAAGACACTAATAATTGAGAAATTAATTTATTCAAGAGAGTTTCCTTAGAAATTATACTCAAAGGTCCTTATTGTATACATAACAAGACTGAAGATATAATAACTAACATGTCTTTCGAGATTAACACCACTGGTCAGTAGAAGAGCTTAGATTATAATAAGGATCACAGACTCACAGTTCTTTGTTTGTCTTCATAAAATTGCTAACTATCCTTTATCTCTGGTCTCATTCCTCAGGCCTTAGGTATACATTAAGATGATTTCTTCAGTCCTATCTTGATATCACTTAAAATGAATTAAAATTTGAACAATCTATAAAGATTGGTCATTCTAAAAAAATTTATAGCTACAGAATGCCTTTTGAAATATAATGCTTGTAAAGATGTTTGGAAATTTAAAAATTTCAACTATCTCACAAGGTTTTATTTAGAAAATACGTATGCATTTCATTTTTATGGAATCTTCTTGCTACAGTAAATCATAGAAATGCAGGTTTTATATTTTAGTCTGTGAAAAACTAGAAGCCATTTTGACCAAAACATGGCCCATACATAGCACCTGTACTGACCTAATAGACAGTAATGGCTCATTTGTAAGTTTTATAACCTAAAAGTTTAATATTTCACTGTGAAGACTCTAATAGACTTTGGCATGAGAACAATCTATGGAGGAGTCAGATGGCTTTTATAGATTATTAAGTAAATAGCATTCATTTAAAATAATATACACTTCAGTACCAAGAGAGAATGTAAATGCTAAAGAGACCATCAAAGAAAACAATTTCTTGAATTTCTATCACATTTATTATTTAATATCATAGTTCTGGCTTATTAGAGTTTGATAATTGTAGTGGTTTTGAGCAGATTTTCTTAAGAGAACATTTAGCTTCATTTGTTCATCAGTATCTCCATTTCTTTAAAACTGCATTCATTATTATAACAAATATTTCATACAAAATATACCAGTATTTAAAATATTGATTTACAAATTTATTTATTTTGAATTAATTTTCTAATTACTGTCCCTTTCTCCTGAAACTTATCAACATATTTTCTTTATTATTAGATAAATAGGTATATACATATGCAAATCATATAGTTACTTTTTATTGAAAGATAATTTTTAAGCATATTTACTTTAGAACATGCTTAAAGTAGGAATAACAAGCATTTCTCATAGTAGTCAATGCAACTACCTGAGAAAACTTTGTAAGATACCTCCATCTTATAGCATATTAATGTATTTATAACTATAGAATTGAGGTAACCTCATAGAATCAACTTCTCTAAATTGAGAAGTTTTTTATATGACAGATATATATTTTTTAAACAATAGATGCATCACTGCATGGTCTGGGATAATTCCATTTGATTTAAAAAGATTCCAAAAATAATAGAAGGGAAATGTTTTTATTGAGTAATTATACAGAAGTAATTTTGAAGAAATCACATTTTCAGTAAATAAGGAATGATAAAAGATTGCATGGAACTCATTAGGGAAATTTCTCCGGTGTTGCACATAACCCTTAGGGAAAACTCCACCCAACCATAAAATTATTCAATATCTTCAAACTTACATGGAATATTCACCACATAGACCACATTTTAGTCTATGAGACATAGCCAATAAATTTAAAACAATAGAAATCATATAGTGTATTCTCAGAAAATAATAAAATTGAACTAGAAATCAGTAACAGCTGTAAAATCCTCATTATAGGCAGGGAAACATTTCTAAAGAACACATCACTAATAAAAGATCATCAAGAAGTTAAAATATCTTGAATAAAACTAAATGTAATTGCTTCTTAAAAGTATTTGTACGGTACATCTAAAGAAGAAATTAGAGAAAATTTTATATCATTGAATGTATTTATTAGAAAAGAAGATCTAAAATCAATAATTTAAAATTCTACCTGACAAAAATAGAGAAAAAATGCAATTTAAGCCTAAATAGACCTCAAAGAAGATATAATAAAATTACATTCATAATAAGTGAAAATGAAAATGAGAAAATAATAATCAATATAACCAAATGGCAATTATTTAAAAAGATTTTTAAAGTAAAGTTTAAAAATCCTATAATTAATCTAAGGAAAACAGAGAGAAGATATGTTGATAACATCAGAAATGAAAGAGGCTCATTACTACTGATCCCATTTTTTACAGACAGCTTTATAAGAAGCTCCTTTATAAACATTTCCATGCCCACAAATCTAGTATCTCAGATTAAATACAACAATCAATTGAAAATAAGAAAACTACCAAAAATCAAATAAGGAAAAAATAATGTATGAATAGAACTATATCTATTAAATAAGTTAATTATTTATTAACAACAAAAACAAGTAAATATATTACAAAAATAAAATTACTGATCAATACCTTTAATGAGTGAAATGAAAGGAAGCCCTAAGCATTAGTAAATAAAATTCAACAATGTATAAAATTATTATCCTTTAAAACTGAGTGGGATTTATGTTATATATATGCAAGGCAAATGAAAAAAATTAGAAGTCAGTCATGTAAGGCGAACAACCATATTATTATATCAATTGATAGAAAAACCCATTTGGTAAAAATCTAAAATTCAGAAGACAATCAGCAAACTTGAAAAAAGAGGGCAATTTTCTCAAGTTGGCAAGAAACATCTACCAAAAAAAAAAAAAAAAGAAATCCATAGTTAACATGTTTCATTCTGCATTATCACTGCTGTGATCCAAAACACTTGACCACCACAATTTAGGAAGATTTATTTGCTCACGGTTCTGGAGATTTCAGAGGTTTCAGTCCATGTTAGGCCTGGTAAAGTGGACATGATGCAGGGAGTAGAGAAAGTAAGTGCAGACACTTGGCTCTTACATCAAGGAGGCCAAAAGCCAGAGTGAGCAAGGGGAAAAATGACCATATATACTCCCCAAGGCTACACCCCCAGCCTCCTCTTTGGTAGCCAAGCCCCACCTTCAACAAGTCTGTCTTGTCTACCTAGGGTCTCCAAACCGTAACAATGTAAGTTTTAATGGTATAACTTACAAGTTTTCCCCAAGACCAGGTACAAATTATGGATGTTTCTAATTCACACTATCCAGAATGTTCAGTGAAAATTTTGGAAGTAAAAGTGCTGATCCACTTACCTTTGGACATAAGTACAGCCTGTAAGTCTAAAGTCAGAAGGAAGTTGAAGTAACCACTGAAATCAGGTTAATGAAGCTTTTTCCCATAAAGGCTGACAATTCTGATACCTGTATATCTCCATTGGTATTGAGCAATTAAACCAATGAAGGATAGATGAAAGGAGCCAAGTTTTTCACTTTTGCAGTGGGAATTTATAGATAAGCAAGAATGATATATGTGATAATAGATTAAAGTTGGAGACATTAGGATGAACTCATGCTTACCTTAATAATACAAACTCAGACTGTTACATATAGAAACACACACACACACACACACACACACACACACACACACACACACACGTATTTGGGTTATTTATTTGACCTGTCAGATAAGGGATCCTACAGGCAATGATCTCCAACACTAATTGTACCTAATTTCTATATCTTAATTTCTAATACCATTCTTCAACAGAAGGAACCTGGTCTTCCCTGAGAAATCTCTTGTTTTATGACTGTGACAAGAAATGTATAAGATTAGCCTAGAATATCTTTTAGTGACAGAAAGTAAAGAAATGATGGAAAAACACAATTTCCATTAATGAAAGTAAAAAGAACACAAGAACCATCTGAAAACACTTCCACTGTCTCCCAAATAATTCCCCCCCACCAGCTGAAACCATTTGAAAAACAAACTAGTATTTTATTATAACCCAAAGTATAAAATAAATATCTATGAATCCATACTGATATTGATAAATGATTGAATAAATAAATTAGACATAACATACAAATCTAATCTAACATAGAATATATAATATACAATATAATATACATAATATACAAATGTAATATAATGTATAATATGCAAATTAGACATAATATATAAATCATAATATACAATATGTTTTATATAGACATTCTGTTCTCCAATAAGAGGAATATAAATCCACATTTCTTAAATATAGGCTTCACATAGTGACTTCCTTCCAAAAAGTATAGTATAGAAAATAGGTTAAAGAGCAACTTAACATTCACACTTACTCTATTCTGTTCACCTTCGAATAAAGTGTTGATGCTTTATTTTGTTTCTTTCTTGGTAAATGCAAAATATATCTTGAAAGATGTTCCTCTGTTTTGTATTCTATCAGAAGAAGTATATTTTTGAACGACCTTTGACCCGTTCTTTTCCTATTTCGACGTTAGCAGATTTAAATAAATTTCACATCATTATGTAGTTCTGAGTTTAAGTGGCCTATTTTTGTTCCTTTTTCTATTCTCTATAAACATTTTAGAAAATATAGCTGGAATTATTTCTGAAAGTAGCATTGTGATTTCCTGGACTCATTTACCTTTTGAACTTGCCTTCCTGAGAACATTCCTATTTATTGTCATTAGTAAAAATCAATTTCTTGAAGCTCATATCTTTAATAAGGTACTTTCCTTTTCCCCTCTGTTTATATTTAGGAAATCCTCATTCAAATTTGTCTT
Organism: Graphiurus murinus; assembly: GCA_004027655.1. Taxonomy (NCBI): domain Eukaryota; kingdom Metazoa; phylum Chordata; class Mammalia; order Rodentia; family Gliridae; genus Graphiurus; species Graphiurus murinus. The sequence continues at coordinate 23,906 of PVLC010023299.1, forward strand.
TCTCTCCACATTTAAATAATGCCTCATATTTCTTTACTAATACCTTGTAATATATATAACTTCTACTCTAAAGAAATTTGTATCCCTATTTTTATCTGTATTTGACTCAGAGGAAATAGTATCACAAGAAATTTCTGAATAACTTTTGGTATAAATTGTTATTCATCTAAGAAGTAAAAATTCTAAATGAAGATATGGGTTGATATGTAAAGAAGGAATTTCTTTGTTCTCATTTGAAGGCTTTATTTTATCCTTAATATCTAGAAGAAGATTTAGTTATGTAGATATAATCAACATTCTTAAAATGCAGTGGAACACCAAGGCACAGACCATGAAACAAATAATTGATAAGGTTGACCTCATTAAAATGACAAACTTCTACTCCACAAAAGACAAAGTCAGAAGGATAAGATAAGCCACAGACTAGTAGGAAATAGCTATAAAAGATACACCTGACAAACAACTTTCATCAAAAATATGTCAAGAGCACTTTAAACTCAACTATAAGACAATAAACCAGATTTTAAAATGATCTGAAGAGACATTTCACCAAAAAAGATACAGATGGCAAATTAGCCCATGAAAAGATGCTTTCCATCAGAAGTCATCAGAAAATGCAAATTAAAACAACAATGGGATACCACTACATACTTAAGAGAATCCAGAACTTAGCCCAAATCCGGAACTTTGACAGCACCGAGTGCTAATAAGGATAAGGAGCAACAGGAATTCTTATATATGGTAGGAACGCAAATTACCGGTCACTTTGGAAGACAGTTTAGTATTTTCTCAAATCTAAACATATCCTTATCAAATGATCTAACAATCACACTCCTTGCTAACAACCCCAAACAATTGACAGTTATTTCCATGGAAAAACATTTTTCACATGGATGCTAAAGTCAGCTTTATTCATGATTTTCCACACTTGAAAGCACCCCAGATGTTCGTTAGTATATGAATATATAGATGTGGACATCCAGACAATGGGTTATTATTAGGCACAAAAAAGAATAAGATATCAAGCTATGAAAAGACATGGAAAAATCTTAAATGCATATTGCTAAGTGAAGAAAACCAATCTGATTCCAACTACATGACAATAAATATACTACATATGATACTATATACAGAAATGCATGTCAGTACATATTTATCCAAACCCACAAAATATACTACATCAGGAATTAACTGCAATATGAATCAGGAACTCTGAATAATTATGATGCATCTGTGTAGTTTTATTAACTGCAATGAATGCAAGCTATTGGCAGGAGGGTGATTGTTAGAACATTTGGTAAAAATGTGTTAATTTTTTAAAGAAACTACTAAACTATACTAATTTTATGTAGTGCACACTGTAATAAACTTTGTTAAGGGATGTTTATGATGGGAGAGGCTGTACATGTGTAGGGAGAGAAGGATATGGGAAAATTTTATAACTTCAAAATGAATTTTTTTATTATTTCTTCACTTTGTAAAATATCACCTTGAATGCATTTTCTTTCCATTACTTCCCATTCTATATTTCATATTTGGCCTTTCCTACACATTATCCATGAAGAAGTTGATTTCTGGAACATTCTTTTTTACTTCATTGAAATACTAGCATGGAGGCTATTTGATGAACAGATTCTCTTTTGCATTATTAAGTATAGTTTATTCCTTTGTAATAGCTCCTGTTAATGTTAACATCTTTATTTTAATGACTTTAGAACATATAACAACATTCGTGTATGAGACTGAGTACTGAAATCTATTCTCTAATTACAGTTTTCTTTCAAAGAAATTGACTGTCTTGAAATATTATGGTATTAGAATTATATAAATCTTTTTTTGTGATATTAGGGATTGAACTCGGGCGTTCTACCTCCGAGCTATACCCCCAACCCTATTTTTTTATTCTTTTTTTTTTTTTTTTTTTTGCAGTACTGGGGATT
>PVLC010023300.1:0-17182 GCA_004027655.1 Graphiurus murinus
GGAGGTAAAATGCCCCTGAGTTCAATCCCCAGTACTGAGAAAAGAAAGAAAAGGACAAAATCATGTCATTTGCAGGGAAATGGATGAAATTGGAAAACATTGTGCTAAGTGAGATTAGTCAGTCACAAAAAGTAAAAAGTTGGATGCTCTCCCTAATATCTGGAAGCTAGGGAGAAAGTGGGTCATAGGAGGGACTCTAGACAAAGAAGGAGAAACCTTAGATGAGCAAAGAAGGTGGCCTAACTGAGGTGATGGGGGGAAGGAGACAGAAATACCCTAAATGTACATGATGTACTTTCATAAACATATCAAAATCAATCACTAAGTTGAATACCAGAAGGAGGGAGTGGGACAGGAGTTAGGGAAGGGTTAAATGAGTGCTGTGTGCATGTATGCCTCTACCAGCTTGTACCTTATTAAGACATATGATTATAGTACACCAATAAAAAATAATTGTTTAAAAATGTGTTATTTGTGAGCTAAAAAAGGTGTAAGTGAAACAATAAAAAATTCCCAATTAATCTAAAAGAAGGCAAGAAAGGAGATAAAAGAGAATACAGAATGGATAGGGTACATAGCACTGAACAAGACAGTAGTTTTCAACCCAAAGGCTTTAATACATACATTAAATATGACTGGATGACTGACATGATTAGAAGAAAGAGACAATCAGATTAGGAATGTAGAAAAACCCAACGATGAGTAACATAAATTAAACAAGTTTATGGAAAGTGTGAGGACAAAAATGTGCCGTTCAAGTACCACAAAAAGAAATTCATATTCATCAGATAAGGCACACTTTAAGGTCAAAGTCATTACAAATGATAGAATGGGACATTTTGCAACATTCTGTTTCAATTCATCAGGTACAACTTGCATTCTGCCTAGTAGCAGAGACTCAGAAAATGCAAGTTGACAGAGCCTCAGAAAAAGAGACAAATCCACAATCCAAAGATGCAGATTTTAATAACATTACTAGAAAACAAGGTTAAAGTGCACATGTAGAACATTGCATCAAAGTACCTTAGACTACATATTCTCTTCAAGAACACATAAAACATTTCCAAAAATTGACAAGAAGTCATTTTACTAAGCAAATATCCATCAATTTTAAATGATTGCAATCTTTGAGTATATCCTCTGATCATAATACAGCTAAACTATGTAGATATTAATCAATCATAAGACAGACAACTATAAAATCCGCATAGGTCTAAACATTCCTAAAAGAACCTCTAAATATCCCATGGGCCAAAGAAGAAATAATAATAAAAATTATGAAATATTTTGAGCTTCATAATACTTAAACATACATATAAAATGTGTAGGAAAGAGCTAATGCCACACTTAGAGGAAATTTCATAGTCTTAACAGTGAAACTAAAAATAATAAAGTTTAAAAATCAATAAATTAGATATCCATCTCAATAAGTTATTTAAAAAAAAAAACGAAATATTAAAACTAAGAAAGTAGCCAGGCATAGTGGTGCACTCCTGTAATCCAAGTATTCGAGAAGCTGAGAAAGGAGGATTACAGATTTGAGATCAGCCTCAGCAATTTAGTGAGACCCTCAACAACTTAGTGAAGCCCTGTTCCAAAATGAAAAAAATAGAAAGGGCTGGGGATATAGCTCAGAGGTAGAATACCCCTAGGTTCAATTCCTTATACCAAAATAATAAATAAATAAATAAAACCCCTAAGTATTACATATAGAAATATTCACAGATATGTGTACACAGATACTTCTGTGCTCTGCCAGCTGAGAGGGAGGGCCTAGAAGCAAAGGCACTTCAGTAGCAACAAGCACACTTAGCTCCCAGACCTTGGTTTCTAATACCATTCTCCAACAAAAGGAACCAGGGACCCTTGGAGAAATGCTGATTCTAGGTAGGCCTGAACAATAAATATGAAGGATATTCCTGGAATGTCTTACAATGTCAGAACATAAAGGAGAACTGAAACAAACAAATAGCCTACAATGATGGGGTACAGCAGAGGACACAGGAGCCACTAAAGAGCTCTCAGTGGCCATAGCTGGAAAAAGTTGAGCAGTGAAGCAAATAATATTAGATTATAGCCCCAAATAGCAAATAAAGAGCCACGAGTCCACCTTGAGAGAAATCAATGATTGCACAAGTAAATAATTAGGAGGCAAGAGACAAATTTCCCATGCGGAAGAATTCCAAATCACACATGTGGTAACTTCACCTTTGAGGAACAGAACACCTGAGGCCTTAAGTATGGGCCTCACATAATGACTTCCTTCCAAAGCACTGCGTGTGTGAAGGGGGGAAAACGAGTAACCCTACAGTGGAGGAACCTGAGAAGCATTTCCAAGGTCAATGTCAACAGTGGTGACTTCCGCTGATAGTTTTCCCCTAGCTATAATGAAATGGATACTCTGTGGTCTTCATCTCCACCAAACTTCCAGCCCGCCAATGGAAAGGGTATGTATACATCCCTGTCCTTCCATACATCAGATCAGAAGTGACACCTGCCATTTCTTCTTAGCTTCCTTTGGTCAAGACTGGTTCACAAGAAGTGTGAAGTGCCAGGGAATTCATGGAGAGTCTGGTCAACATCACCGCTTCTGCTACCTTTGGATTTTGGAAGCAGCAGAAGAAAATCTTGTGTGTGACTATCTTGTAAAACTGGCATAGTCAAGCCAAACACAATAAGCTTTAAAATGTAGCCTTCGGGTCTCTCTTGGGCACAGCACTACATCAGCCTGATAGATTTCTTTAATCCACTAGCTTGCAAAATGTGTGCCTCTTCTTCAGTTCATAATCTCCTGGCAGTGATGTATGTCTTGCCACCAAGTAATGGTAGCCTGCAGGGGTATATTATTAATGATGCAATTTGGAGCTTAAATTTTATTCAGATTCTTACATATCTATGCTCTGTTTTATTTTATTTTTCTGAGAAATCCTGATACTTTTGAAATAGGATGTAAACCAATTCCAGTTTTAGCACTGACTGACATCTGGCCCTAAAATAAAGAATGCCTGTTGTCAGTCAGTGGATAGTGAACACTCATGATCACAGTTTTGTGAGTTGCATTTAAAAAAAATGTTTGAGAGCATAGACAGCTAAATTTTAGTGCTTTCAGCGCCTTTTAAAAAAGGATTGAACTTCTCTCTTCCTCTTCACTTCATGCCTTCTACCCAGAACAATTCAATCCAAAAGCCAATGGGACCAGGAGCTCGCACAAAAAAGGTCACCTGGACAGCACAGTGTTCTCTGAGCCAGGGGTCTGGGACCTTGTGAAGGGGAGGAGCTGAGCAAGGGGGGGGTCCTTCTGGAGGAAGGGAGTTGGCCCATGAGAGAAAAGATCTGAGGCCAAGAACCCCAGTTCTGTCCCAACCAATTTCAAGGTCATGAGCATGAAACCTATCTGAGTCTCAACTACCCTGTCAATAAAAGGAGCCACTGGCCCCAATCAGGTGGCACCTTGGGAGCCAAGGAGGGTATGCAGGAGAGGGCAAGAGCAGGTTCTCAACCCTGCCTCTTTGAAGAAGCACCACTGACTCCTGGTCTATGATCCGAATGGGTCTCAGTGCATAGTTACGTTTGCTAAAAGTTTCCTCTGCTAAAAATATAAATAAAATGAAATAAAACTGGAGAACCCTCATTTTAAAAACTGGTTGGCATGGCCACGTTATCTCTGAGGATTTTGCTTTGATCATTTTACAGAAATGCACGTAGACACTTAGTGAACATTGCAAGGACCTAAATAAGAAAAGGACAAGTGCCTCCCACAGAAAGCAGAGGGTGCCTGCCTCTCTGCACACTGAGGAAATCGTGGAGAAGCCAGCTACAAACCCACATCAATAGGGTGCACCTCCACAGCCTTATTAGCAAAGACAGTTCATGATCATCCAGGCAGGAGCCTAAAGAGAGCAAATCAATGTAGCTAAAGCCTTTGGCAGGAAGAAAGAAAATCGAATGTTTGTCTAGAACATCACGGCCACTCCCAGCCTCTCCAGGATCTCTCTCTCTCTCTCACACATACACACATGCACATGCACACAACATATAAATAACAACAGCGCTTATTGGAATAAGACTTAGTGAAAAACTCAGATCAAGCATGCTATGTGAATTCAGGGTACTAGTGGCTGGAAAAGTCCAATCAATCAAGGAGGTACAGCTGTCAGAACAGAAATAAAAGACCCAAGATCCATTTAAGGAATTATTTCTGCCAAGGCTCAGGAAGTCACAGGCTAACCCTCAGTCTCATGGGCCCTGTTGCAATTGGAGGACATGGAAACAGAGACCAGGGGTCCTGCCTTCCAGCTCCATGCTCCACTAGCCCTGCCCTAAGGAGACCCATGGAGCTGGACAGAAGGCCCATGTCAGGAAGTCAGAAAGAGAAAGGTCATGCAGGCTTACTCACTAAAAGCCATATAGAATGTTCCCTGAAGAGCTCATATATTAATGTTCAAAGTTGATGTAATCAAGTCCCGAGGGTTATGATCTCATCAGTGGTTAAATCCTTGTAATGGATTTACCGGGTGGTAATCTAGTGGTAACCTAGGCAGGTGGAGTATGACTAGAGAGGGTGGGTCCCTGGGGGTGTGGTCTTAGGAACTCTGCTTTTGTCTTTGAATCTCCTTGCTTGCTTGCTTTTGTGTTGGGCCTCCAAGATGTGAAGGCAGGGCCTTGCTCCCTCTCTCTGCTTCCACCTGAGCCCCACAGACCCAGCCCGCCATAGACGAAACTCTGAAATCTCCAAAAATGGTGAGCAAAGAAATCTTCCATCCTCTAAGCTGTGTGGTCAGTCGTTTTGGATTTCAGAAGTGGGAATGTTGACGGAGACAGCAAACAATGACGCATGCCCATGTTCCCCTTTATCTCTCTTGCTGCCATATAAAAGTCAAATCTGGACTTGGGCAAAGAGATATTATCCAAAGGGAGTATAGTAAAGGTAGGGGCAACTGCAATAGGAAGCAGGAGGAGGGGCCTCTTGTCATGGGGAGAATACTCAGACCATGGGATCTACAAGTATCTCAGCCAGAAAGGAGCTTTGATAGGGAGAAGCAGCAAAGTGTAGGAAGAGCCAGGCATGTGGAAGGGGGATTTGAGACGGTGGTGACTGGTCAGCAGATCAGGGAAGCTTTGCTCTGTGGACACCCCAGTCTTGGGAGGGTTCATGAGGTCGAGGGTTGTTTCCTGGCTTAGGTTGCAAGTGGGTCAAAATCCAGGCAAACGAGAGAATCTTAGCCAAAATTTGGTGAAAAAAAGTATTTGTTGAGATTGATCACAAGTAGTTCAGCTAATCATTTGCAAGGTAAACAGTGGAAATCCGAGGGTCTCTGTTTGGCCTTGTCACAGATGGACAGGGGGCATCTGGTAGTCCTACCTCAGTCACATGGGGCAGGATGGTTCCTCATAGAAATCCAGTTCTAGAACAAAGGAATAGGGGAAGGAACCCAAGCACTGGTTTCTAGAATGCCAGGGTTTGGTTCAGCACCATCAGAGCAAATGAGACATCCAATGGTATCATTTCTAAAACCAGCCCCTCATCCACCACCCCACAGCCCTCCCAGAGAAAGAGCTTTTAAGAGCAATTTATTTTAAGAGCAATTTATTTTTGCAAGATTCTCCTTGTTGAACCAGGTGTACATGTAAGCCAAGTGGCTGCAATGTCCCTGGTGATGACCCAGACAGGAGATTGATTTCAAAATAGTGAGATCCAAGCCATGCTGCCTACTACTTCTTTCAACGGACTATTTCAAAATCCAATTTTTCACGCCACTTTTTTCTGACCTGAGGATCAAAGATTCAGTTCTATGACAAAGCGTGAGGCAGGGTTTCCAAGTCCTGTCCCACAGAAGGCCAGTTCCATGGGACCTGAGGATTCATTACCCAGATACCAGCAGGTGTTTTCTACCTCTCCAATATTTCATTTGGTTTCAATCAGGGACACCATCAGGACCCTCCTCTCCTAATCTCTTCAAATTATCAGGGACTTCTGTCTTACAGATATTTGTCCCTCTTCATGCCAACTTAGATTCAAAGCTTTGTGCTTTAATGTCTCCATACGAGACACACTTGTGTGGTGTATTGTGCTTGTCTAGCAATTTGAGTTAATATTAGGAGGGATGGTATGTATCAAACAGCACTTGCCCAATCTGGTTGCTTTTATTTATTTATTTATTTATTTATTTATTTATTTATTCATTTATTTATTTGAAACACAGTCTCACTAAGCTGCTGAGAATCTTGCAAAGTTGTGGAGGCTGGCCTCGAACCTCAGATCCTCCTGTCTCAGTCCTGTACTAGGATTACAGCCATGTGCCACCATGCCTGACTATCCCAACCTTTTTTCACCTTGAGAAAATAGTTTGGCCTACACCCAGATTTCTCTTCATTTCTTACTTTCCACCCTCCAACTTCCAGCACATGGAATTGTCTTCCAAACTATTTGTGGCCATCCCAGCTTTACTGGGAGTCAGGCTAAGCCAGGACAAATAGCTGCACATACTGAATACTCTAAGGCTTTGATGTGCTGTGTTTTCCAGACAGCAGCATCAGGTCCTCCTGGGGTCTTATAGAAGCGCAGATCCTCAGCTACCTGAGTCAGAATTCCCCCACCCCCCCAGGTGAGTGCATGCACATTGACTTTTGAGAAGTAAGGAAACTGGGGTCAGTTCCTTTCAATCTGGAGTCACCTGGTGTACTGGGTTGAAGTCTGTCCACTTCCTTTCCTTCATTGAGATTCAGGGTAAGCACCAATTTGTTGTTGTAGTTTTGGTACTCGTTAGAGGAAATCCTGTCTCTTCAGTAAGTTCTACCTTTTTTTTAAGTACTTCTGGACTGCAGGGGTAACCCTCCTTTCTCCTCCACACATAGTTAGACAAAGTCTTCCATCTGAGACATACAATAGTTCTTTTCTTTCCTACAATATGAGTTACATTCAGAGTAGGCTGAGTTTAGAGCAGTTCATAGCTCATTTCTGTTATTTTTATGAAAGACTGTTTTCTGTTACTAGACAATATGTTATCTGGTCACATAAGAATCACCAACTGTGCAAATACATATTTGAGAGTAAGTGATTGAATGTAGGTTTATCCTAGTACCCTGTACTTAAAAATGCTCTTTGTTTCAGAGTTCATTGAAGATAAACCACTCACTCACCTTGCTTCACTGAAAATTTCCATCTGATCTTATAGAAATGTTCCTCTCATCAAGAAAAAGTTCCTCTTTATGTCTTAGTCCATTCGACAATCTCTGCTTCTTAACTGGAGTTTAGTTCATTTGCATTTAATGTAATTATTGACATGGCTGAGTTTAAGTCTGCTGTCTTGGTATTTGTTTATATAAATACATATGTATATAATGTATATAAATATATATACATATACAATATAAATATATATATAATTTATTTGTAGATACAAATCTTAGAAAGTACTCACTTTAATTAAGCATCACTATAAACATCACCTTAATCATAAGGCCTTGAAGAATCATAAAATCCTTGAGTTATAAGGGACCTTAAAGAATATCTAGCATTATTCCAGTGGGGAGAAGAATCTTATAGGTATATATTAAAAGCTACAGTTGAAATAAATCACCACCTGACCAATTGTTATCAGAAACCATGCAGATTCACTCAATCTTTCTTTTCTAGTTTCTTGGAATCCTCCACGTGTGCTCACCCCAAACCTCTTGACTATGTCTCTAATTTGGATAAGAGTTAATCTTCTCTGCAGGACCCTACTCCTTTCCCCCATCATTTCCTGCTACTGAAGAAACATATTTGAATCCATTCTACATCTTCCCTGTGCCATTGCTATGTTGTAAGAAAGGATAGGAGACAAAAGGATACAGAGGCCCTGCCCCAGGCCTTGGAAAACCCCAGCCAGATGGAACTCTCACCTTCTACCTTATAGTGTCAGACACTTGACAAAGTCAGGGATGATTTCCTTCTCTGGAATGAGTCTATTTCTTTTTCTTCTGAAATGATCAAAGGGAAGGAATTCTGGTGGTACCCAGAGACCCAGAGAAACATCTAGAACTAGTCAGCTACACCTTTTGCTTAATTAAAAACGAATCCAATCTCTAGAACAACCCACACTGGCTTCAGCCCTTTGTATGAAATACATTTTTACACATGACCCAGCAGAACTAGACGTATTCATGTCGTTCAGGGGAGGGGTAGAGGGCAGTGGGTGCTACTGGACAGTATGACACAAATGTCAACTCCAGGACCTCATCGAGCCAGTTAAGAGACAGGTCCTGCTCTGTCTTTCCTGGAAGACAGCTGGCACAACTTAGGACCCAAGATTTTTCATAGGAATTTCATAAACAGCATGCACTCTGTTAATTACAATGATGAGAAATTTATACTTCAGAGAAATGTGCACACAAGAAAACTCACCAAGTTTAGTATGAAGATTAGGAGGCCCTAAAGAGGATTGGACATGCTCCAGGATCAACAGTGATTCACCTTCATAAGTGGGAGCTGGCCTCATTCATTGTTCTCGTACACTGGATGATCATTTTCTCTTTCATTGGCTTTGGCTTTCAGGCTTCCAGTGTAGCTAAAGAGTATATGGGTTTTACGGCTCAGACAGCAAAAGCCAACATGATAAGAATAGACAAGTCCTTTATACCTTGACAGGTGATACAGCTTTGGATGAGCCACTTGATCCCAGACCTTCTGGTACTTACAGGAATATTCCACCAAGGGGCTGCTAGAGCTCAGAGTCTTGAACATTGAGCTCCTGTCAATGAATCCATCTGCACATCTTGTGCATCATTCATACAATGAAAATGGCCGGTTCCTCTGCTTTCTGTTGGTGGACATTTGTCATTTCACTGTCTGTCACTGTTGGATTTGGATGTCATTTTCTCCTCTTTTGGCAAGATCTAGATTGCCAATTTAAAGACTAAAGAACTGACTTTAGCAATTCTAAATTGTGTAGAGTGTTTGACCATGGAATCATAACTGCAGTTTTACCTCTCCAGGGACTTCCAAGAGCTGGAGCCTTCAAGCTCATGCAGTCGTAAGCCCTGGAAGTGTAAAGAGAGGGTCTTCTTGTGTTTTCATTCCTCACAATTACTCTTGTACAAGATTGATGCTCACAACCGGCTTTTGGAATCAAGTTTTTCAACAATCTCTACTTTAAAAATGAAGATATCAATGCTCAAGAGATTGACAAACTTCCTTTTGCAAATGAGTGCTGGGAAGTCTTATTTGATGGCCTCCTCCCTACCAGTTCAAGACTCAGCTGAAATTCTACAGCCTCTGAGAACTGTACAGCTGCCTCAAGTCTTCAGCTGCCCCTTGAGATCCTCTTTGCAGCTTCTCCTGGAAGAAATGTTTTTAACCCTAACATGCAAAATCCACTAACTGTTGTTATTTTCTTGTCTCTTGAAATAGTCTTTTTTCCTTGCCACTAATTTGGCAAATACTCCATTAAAAGGGAATATCAAGATGAGTGTGATGGCTCATGACTGTAATCCCAGTACCTGGGAGGCTGAGATACAGGATTACAGGTTCAAGTCCAGCCTCAGTAACATAGCAAGACTCTCAGCAACCTAGCAAGACCCTGTTTCAAAACAAAAAAATTAAAAAGGAATACCAACTCTCTTCCCTCCCCACCTCTTTTGTTTTTGACATCTTACCACTAGTTTCTACCACATGCTAACACCCACTCCATAGTCAGGCAATGCTGTCCCTGCTGGCTTGGAAGGCAGGTACCTTCTGAGTCATAACAAGCTATTTGTTCAGATTCAGACCGCATCTCCTGGCTCCCTGCTGGACAGCTTGTCCCAACTGTTGGTAAAAGCTTGCATTGATCTTTGTGTTTATTTTCCCCAAACATTATTCTTTGCTGTCACTGCATCACACCACAGCAAACCAGGCTGATCTCAGGGGGAGGTTTGAGTTCCCCAGAGCTCTGCTTGAGATGCCCAGGACTATTAGGGGAGGAAATTTCAGTGTCTTTAAGACGTGACTTTCCTGTGGACTGCATAATTCTGTGTGGTGTGCTTGTTCCATGTACTATAGCATGTTGAACAGCATCTACCCATGACCTGCTTGTAGCACTCTGATCCCTAAGCTGTGATCACAAAAAAATGTCTTCAGATAGTGCCAAAAGTACCCTGGGGGGCAAATGTGCTTCCGGTCGAAAACCACTAGTTAAGGGATCATGTCAGGTGTTTATTAAACTCAAAGACAGAGGGCAGTGTTCTGTGTTCTATGCTATTTTACCTGTGTGGGAGTGACTGGGGGTTAACCACTGGACTGCTTAACCAGAATGAGGCTATGTGTTCGGGAGACCCATGCTCAAATGTAATCTGCCTCTGTAGAACATCACTGTACTTTATCAACAAACAGAAATCTTTGGTGAGTTTCTCAGTGGGCACTGAAGCACACTGCAGAAGAAGGCATGCATGCCTCTGGGGCATAATAATAAACCTTCACATTTTTTGTGTTGTGGAGTTTAATAAAGAGTTCTATGTATTATCAGCTCATTCTGATTTGGCTCCTCCAAGTACTAAAACAACAATTATTATTGTTACAGTTATTATTACTGCCTTACTGCCTTGTTTAAAATTATTCTCTGGAAAGTGAACTCAACAAGCTTGAAAAACTTCTGCAGTGCTTTTATTTTCTTGCTAGAAAATAATATATATATATATATATATATATATATATATATATATATATATATATATATGTTTTTTCCCTTTGGTCAGAAACTATACAAATATCAATAATTTTTATTAAAAGCCTCTAGTAGACTATATTCTAGTTTTTTCTTACTTTTTCTCTCTCTCTTTTTTTATACTGGGGATTGAGCCTAGGGATATTCTACCTCTGAGCTATACCATAAGCCCTGTTTTATCTATTTGTTTGTTCATTTATTTATTTATTTTTGTTTTGAAACAGGGTGTTGCTAAGTTGCTGAGGGTCTCACTAAATTGCTGAGGCTGGTTTCGAACCACGATCCTCCTGTCTCAGCTTTCCATATTCTGAGATTACAAGTGTGCGCCATCACACTAGGCCCTTCCATTCTTTTTTCTCACTTCCAATAGAAATACGAATTCAATTGCTTCTTATAAGTGAAAAAAAATCCCCTTAGCAGAGTATGATCAGAAAGTGACTTGCTCCCTAATGTCTCTTGGTAATCAGTGTGCAAGACAGCAAGGGGCCCCAGCCAGCAGTCATGTCCAACACCCCTTTTCCTCCTGGGTTTCTTGACTTTCCAAGCTCATCGCTGAACACCCAGGCATATTTTGACACCCACAGCTTCTGACTGCCATAAGCAGACTAAGCAGTAGGCTTGATGGGAGGCTTTTCACATGGAAGTGGATGTTTATCACAATCATCTGTGTTCTGAAATGGTCTTCTCCTGGCCCTGGTGGACAGATGATCTGCAGCCTCCAACCTGTAATGCTGAGACAACAGCAGGCCTTCCCAGGTAGCTGAGTGCCACCGAGTTTCCTTGACTCCAGGAGCTGCGCTTGGGAAAGGGCTTGATCTATGACATGTGTCAGGGTAGTCACAAGCAGAATACAATGGGGCTCTACCAAGCTCAAAAATATAATTGAAAAAAGTTGTTTCAACTTTAAACACCTGTAAGTTGGGACTTGATTGAGGTGGGCTGGCAGGTTTAGACACAAGGACACTCCAGGGAAGAGGCTAAAGGTCTGGTGGGGAAACATAAAGCATATGAGAACCTGGTGTTTGTCCACCATGGGCCCATTTTCCTGATCCTGCAGGCACCTGGATACTTTATGTAGACAGCCAGAGGTGGTGGGACGGCAGTGACAATGTGTCTGCTGACTCTTCATTCACCCCTGAAGATTTGAGTGGCCCCAGAAATACCTGTGGACAACTGGTCACACCCCTACAGTCCTGAAGAATCGTAGTCACCATGGTCATCAGGATGAGATGGGGGCCGTGAGTAAAGTTGGGCTCATGACATAACTGTTGATCTACTTCAAGAATCAAGGGACATTTTCCACCTTCATCATTCTAGAAATCATTTTTAAATTCTCTGGCTAACTGAAGACTCTGTTATGGACCCACTTCTGTCTATTGAGCAAACTGAGTTTGCTGACATCAGCCATCCTACCATGGAGTTAATTTCCATTTCTTTATTGTATTCTAGACAAGATGGTTGTGAGGCGATCCAGAATATCAGAAGACCCTGGCAGTTCCACAAGATGGTCTGAGAGCTACAATGACTCCCAGACTCCAAGACTTCGCTGTCCATGGGTTGACCATATCTCAAGGTGCCCAGACACATTTCTTCTCGAAATTTGCTCCTCAGAAGGGAATGGGGCTTAAGGTGGAAGGAGATGACTGAGAGAGCTCATAAAGACGCTAACCTCCAAACACACAGCAAGTGAGGGGTGGCCTCTTCTGCACTTCTGTCCAAGGAGGAGGGGTCTTGGTGCTTCTCCAAGAAATTACTTATTTCTCATCAGAACGTAATCATTAATCGTGCCCCCACAGTCAGAGGCCAGGCCACTCTGCCTAGAACACAGAGAAGCTTACAACCTGGGACTGTGCCCTTGGAGTGCTGGATGCCAACCCCAAACTTCTCTCACATTTACAAAGCCTGGTTCCATTTGCACAGGACATTCTGGAACATTCCATCATTTGAAATGCATATGGGGAGCTGAGTTTGATGGAGCCGCAGGTAAATGAATGGACCTTCAAAACATGGGCTTTATGTCTCTCAGGGGGAGTCCCAAGAGCTGAGGTGTCTGGAGAGTAGATATGTCAGACTCATTAGCGGCCCCTGCTCCAAGGGGAAAGGTAAGAACAATTTCCTTCTTCCATCGCTCTCTCCTGGAGGGCGCTTTTGTTGTAGCTGAGAAAAAAGATGCTCTTGGGACTGGAGCTGGGCTTCCTTGCATGGCTTTCAGAGACCACAGGGAAGTCAGGGAGCAGCTGTAGAGCACACTTTCTGCTCTCTGCCCTGGCAATCCCACCACCCAGGAGGCCAAGGGTGCCTGCAACTAATTTTAAACATGCAGGGAGCCAAGTGTGCTGCCGCATACTTATTTTTACGATCCAGCTGACTCAGCGTGTGAATCCTCACCAGAGAGTGACATGGCCCCACTTCCCCCCCCCCCGCCCCCACCTGGCCCTGTGCTGGGAGGACCCTGCTGTAGAATCTAGGGGCGGGGTCGAGAATCCTTTCAAAGTAGACAGGGAGCTGAAGGCAAGGACACTGTGGACCTGGGACATTGGTCCACATTCCAAGAACCCAAAGTATAGGATACGGATCTATAGGTGATGCCCAGCTTCCTTCAGCCTCTCCTACAAAGACTGGGGTGCGGGAGGGGACAGAAAAAAGAGACTAGGTGTCCTATGACTATGTTCTCTCTCTCTTTTTTTCCTCTAATATGCATGCTTATCTGTTCTCTTTTACTCTGTTAGCTCATACAACTAAAGCAAACTCGCCAAAGAAGAGTTAGGGAAAAAACAAAAAAAAAAAACAAAAACAAAAAAAACAACACACACACACACACACAGATAAGTCAAATGGGGGAAAAGAGTGCACTCTCCCACAACCTACAGAAAACACAGGTGGCTTTCTTTCCTGTCTCTTCCCTGTGCATGTGTTTATGTTTTTCAGAAATTCTCTCCAAGTACACATCGTCACTTGACTCAGTTCTTTACAGTTTATCAATTGTGAAGATCTACCCATGACATTAACTTATTGACCAGTACCATCAGTAAATAACATACAAAGCTGGATGGTTTTTGGAGAGATTAATTTATGTTCCTTCTCCTTTTGCTTCCCTTTTCTTTACTCCTTTCCTTCCCTCGGCCTTTTATCTTTTTTAAGCAGGTAGTAAGCTTTGTCTTATCTTCTCTGATAAGCATGTGTTCTACCTATCTGTGGGGCAGTATTAAATGGTGTAACAAATTTATTATTATTACTATTATTATTGATATTATTATTATTATTGTTGTTATTTTTTTTTATCCTGGGGATTTGATCCAGGGAAATTCTACCTCCACCCCACACCCCGAGTCTCATCTTATTTTTTATTTTTATTTGGAAAAAGGGTCTCACTAAGTTGCTAACACTGGCAGGTTGCTAAGACTGACCTTGAACCTGTAATCTTCTTATCTCAGTCTCTCAAGTACTGGGATTACAGATATGCACCACCATGCCTGGCATAAAAATATGTTATTGTAGTATCCTATCCGGAGGAGGAGGAAAGGAGGAGGTGGGGAGAATGGAGATATATGTATGTTTATCTATTCTCTTTTATTCTGTTGGCTCACACAACTAAACATACATTAACACACACATATATTAATGATCAATAATTTTCCAAAATTAATGAACCATATAAACTAATTAATTCAAGAAGCTCAGCAAACCTAAGAATAATAAGTACAAAGCAAACCACACCTAGGCACTTTGTAGTCAAAATGCTGAAAGCAAGATAAAAAGTTGGAAGCAGGTAGAAAGAAAGATGGTGCGGTACATCTAGGGGAACAAGGATACAGACAAAGGCTGTATTATTTCTGCTTTTCCATCAGACAGTATGGTTAGGACACAGAACAACATCTTTGAAGTTCTAGTTCTAAAAAGAAAAGGGAAACAAAACAATATCATCAACCTAGAATTCCTATCCAGCAAAACGCCACAAAAAAATGAAGATGAAACAAAGACACTTTCAAACAAAGAAAGGCTGAGATGTCTCCAACAGACCTAAATGACAAGAAATGCTAAGCGAATTTCTTCCAGCAAATGGGAACTTATATCACATGGAAGCTCGTGTTGGTGGATAGGAACAAAGAACCCCAAAGAGGGTGAATACTTGGTATTTATTTTTAAAACATTTTTTATCTGAAGATATATACACATTTATTAAAAGGCAATCCACTCTATAAAGCAAAATAATATAATAATGAATGGTTGAGGTGATAGCATGTGGAAATAAAATATATGAGAAGTAGAACATATAACACAGGAAGGCACAAATAAAATAATACTGTTATGAGGTTTTTACATTGTGAACTTGAATATTATTATTTAAAGGTAGGCTGTAGTAAGTTAGAGATGTACATTGAAAAAAAAAACTTACAAAGAGGTATAGCCAATAAATCAACCAAGGGGATAAAGTGAAATAGTAAAAATATTTTGTGAAACCACAGGGAAGCAAGGAAGAAGGAGGAGGAGGAAGAAAAACAGATCAGCCCAGTAGAATGACACATGGGAAGAAAAGACTGTCATCACCAAGTATCTGGAGCCACCGGCCCATACGTGCCTGGTGGGAATATTAAATTGTATATTCACTTTGAAGAACTATTTGGAAATTTTCTACAAGGTTCACTGTACATCTACCTTGTGACTCAGAAACCGTACGCTGGGGTATTTACCCCAAAGGAAACATTTGAACACACTAAGACTTATACAACAGTGTTCACAATAGCCTAGATCATGAAGTGACCCCACTGTCTATCAATAATAATGAACAGAGTCGGGCATGGTGGCACACACCTGGAATCCCAGTGCTTGTCCAGAAGCTAAGACAGGAGGATCACAAGTTCAAGGTCAGCCTCAGCACCTTAGTGAAATCCTGTTCCAAAATTAAATAAATAAATAAATAAATAAATAAATAAATAAGAACTGGGGACATAGCTCAGAGGTAGAATGCCCTTGGGTTCCATCCCAAGTACTACACACACACACACACACACACACACACACACACTTAATTAATTAATTAACTAAATAAATAACATTGCACAGGTCATTGATCCCTCCCCCACACACAGCTGAACACAACTGGGCAACAAAAAAAGACCAGAACACAGACACACATAACACACGCAACCACAACACTCTCAACCATATGGCGCAGGAAAACGGTCAGACTCAGAAGAACACGTGTTGTCTGATGCCGTCTGCATGAAGTTCTAGAACAGTCAAAACTAACCAGTGATGATATGAATCAGAAATGGGTCAATCAATTTTGCGGGGACAGAGAACTTTCTAAGATGATAGAAACACCCTGTATCTTGTTGAGATTGTGGTTACACACATAAATAGAATTGTCAAAACTCATTGAACTGAATATGTACGGTACCTGTGCATTTGAGTGCATGCGTCTCCGTAGAAAACAATAAAAATATGCCTGCTTCTCTCTCAGGAACTCTTGATATTGTTCATTAGGAGTTCTACTGACAAAGAGGGTTGCAGTATTTTAGAGCAGTCAGAACTATAAGGTTTGAAAGCAACAGTGACAAAATTGTTTTTATTTCCCAAACACACAGAAACTGGAACATTACCATTAAGACTGCCCCTGTCGGTGCACACTGGCTGGAACCTCTCGGGGCACACATGGGGTTGTACCAATGTGTGCATCACATTTTGTGACCCGGTAATGATTATAATGATAGCTAACACTATCGGCCATTTCCACACGCCAGAGGTTCCATGAGTATTATTATCTCATTTCATCTGCACTGGGGCCCCTGACATGATGGCAGTTTTTTCTTCCATTTTCCCAATGAGGGGTTGTAATAGCTCTAAAGAAGAGAAGTGCAGTAAAACACCATGTCCTGAATGCCCCCTTTCTGTTCCCAAAAAGCCTAGCCAAGTTAAAGGAACAAGGAGAGAGCAAGCCCGGGCCGGAAAGTCCAGATACCTATTATCTGGAAGGACACTGGCTTTCTCTTAGGCACAGTGGGAACTAGGGCACACTGGTCTCATCTGCAGAAAGCTACTTTTCTTTTTTGCATGTGCGCCAGGACAGTTGCTCCTTGGGATGCTAGTCATACAATCAAACTAAAGCAAGTGGATGCTGGCGATGTCTCTGCTTCTGCAGCCTGACCAAAAAAACCCCAAAACCCTGTCTGGGTGAGGGTGGGCATGGAACTGAGGATGCTGTAGAAAGTAAATGTGTCTCATCCAGCCTGATAGCAGTGGACAAAATGCTGTGAGGGGCGGAGGCACTGCTTGGCAAAGCACCATGAAGGACGGAGGTGCTCTCCGTTTGGCCTGAACCCTTCTTAGAACATCACTGATCTCTTGAAAGCTTTCCCCCATACATCATACGTCTCCCACGCTGTTTCTGGCCACTTTCTCGGGCCTCTCCATGATCTACCCTCCTGCCCTGGCCCAGCTGGGACATGGATATCACAGACACCTGCCGTTCAGCATGGTTGTTTTATTTGCATGAGGAA
>PVLC010023301.1:0-25841 GCA_004027655.1 Graphiurus murinus
TGTAATCCCAGCATTCGGGAGGCTGAGACCGGAGGATCCAGGTTCGCGGCCAGCCTCAGCTACCTAGTGAGGCACTCTGCAACTTAGTGAGACTCGGTTTCAAAATAAAGAATAAAAAATAGGGCTGGGGGTATAGCTCAGAGGTAGAATGCCCCTGAGTTCAATCCCCAGTACCGCAAAAAAAAAAAAAAAAAAAAAAAAAGAATTTTCTTTGAAGTAGTGTTGTCCAGTTTATTAAGATTTAGCAAGATGTGGATTTCTTGTTTTCAATAGTTCTTTGGAATATGTTATGCTTTCTAAATCTAAGAATTCACATCTCATTATGTACAAGCAAATACAAAAAAATTAAAAATCTGAAACACTTCTATTCACAAGAACTTTGGATTAGGAATATTCAACCTGTATTTCAGTTACTACATCTATTCTTGTTTAACTCACCCACTGATATTAGAAATTATATGTGGTTCCTTTTTAAAATCAACTAGAACCTTGATAATATTTTTTCTACACTCATATTTCTTATTCTCTTTTGTATTTATTTTAATTTGATAACTGGATATTTATCTGAGATGCAAACTGCTTTATATAAACTTTATAGCTTAGAAATTGCCAGCCCATACTAACTGTATAAACTGGAGTGATGAACTTGTGAGAGAGGCCTGAGGTTAAGAATTCTTGGAAACTTCCCCCCTGATGAGACTAGGCCAAGACAAAATTTTTTTGTCAGCTCTACTGAGATTATAGTCCTTGGAGTATTTCACATTACTGCAGTCTCCCTAACTTAAATGGACCCAAGACCTTGTCTCCTGTCTCCTACATGGCAATTAAAATCAAATCCCTTGGAACTAGAGAATGTTATACTAAGCGAGATCAGTCAATCTCAGAAAGTCAAGGATCTTATGTTTTTTTCTCATATATAGAAGCTAGAGAGAAAACAAGAAACATAGGGGACTTCACAAAAATGAGGAGAGAGACCAGTAGAATTGTGGAAAGGTTCTGGGGGAAGGAAGAGGGGAGGGGAAAAAAAGAGGCTTGAGGAAAGAAACAGACCAAATAACATTAGGTTCATATATGAAGGTATCACTACCAACCTCACTAGCATGTACAGTGAGAAAGGAGAAGGGCAGTGGGTAGGTAGTGAGGGTAAAGAGGGGAAAAAAACAAAAACCATCCTCTGATGACCAAGGTCTGCAAAGGCCCATAGGGAGGCAGTGGCAGTCAGCTCACTTCCATTTCCAGTTCCTTTTGCAATCTGTTCCGAATCTCTCCAGTAACTTTTTAATACAAGCTCGGCTATGTTCTAAAGGATGTATGCTATACTATATCCAACTTATTTAGTTGTTTCTCACAGGCAGGCTTTCATAGCATTAAAGTTACAGAAAATAAAGTCCTCCAATAGCATTTGGAGGAGAAATATTCTGAATATCCCTAATAAAGACATAAAAGCCGGGCGTGGTGGAGCACGCTTGTAATCCCAGCATTCGGGAGGTTGAGACCGGAGGATCCAGGTTCGCGGCCAGCCTCCACAACTTAGTGAGACTTGGTTTCAAAATAAAGAATTAAAAAAAAAAAAAATAAGACTGGGGGTATAGCTTGGAGGTAGAAAGCCCCTGAGTTCAATCACTAGTACCGCAAAAAAAAAAAAAAAAAAGACATAAAGATGGAAAAAGATAAAGCTAGAGAATGAAGAAGAAAAAAATGATAGATCTTCTTTGCCTCTTCATTCTCTGCATGCCTCATCCTTAGTGCCAATGAAAGCTGCCATTTACTTTGGCACTGTGCTGGTCTATATCTCACCGAAGACTCTTGATACTGTAGAACAGCAGAGGCCAGCTCAGATAGAGTTCCATTACCATGTTATCTGCATCCCAAGAGATGCTAGTTAATCCATATGTGCCTAAAGGGCAGGCATTCTTTAGGTTCACTTTCCTCTTGGCAGCAGTAGCTATCTTTTCCACACTCATTCAATCACACAGCAAAGGACAAAGGTCCAGTCCACACCAATCCATCACAGCACTCACTTGTGTGCCCCTTCCCATTTAAGAGCAGCAATGCATCCCACTGAGCTGAGTAAAGCAATCGGCACAGTGACATGTTGGCAAGCCCGTGGAACATGGGAAACCACAAAGAATAAATAGGGCCTCCGCTTGTAGTTAATTTTAAGTAGTTCCAGAGAGTTACAAGTGGCTTCTAGAGTTAATATAAATTAAATGTTAAGTGGAAGGAAATATGTAACATTCCATTACCATTTAGGTCAGGGTAATAAGTTAGAAATATAACCATTAATACTCCAAACATATGCATTTACCAAAATAAGAGCTATTTAATTATTCAAGATAATTAATTACCACTAAAATGTACTTACTGCTTTAGAAAATCACACAAAAATATAGCAGTCAAGGGGCTAATTCCCAACACAAACAATTTTCTATTCCCTTAATCTTTATTATTTATTTATGTGATTTAAATGCCAGGAATTAACTTAGCATGCTTAATTCTTTAAAGCAGTTTTCTAAAACTCTAATTTGAATTATAAAGGTATTCTTCACTTCCTCTAATTGTGGTATCAAGCTATAGAGTGTATAACAGGTGTTTTCTTTTAGGTATAAAAGCTATTACTTGCGCCTCCTTCTTCTCACTGTAGATTATACCTTTCTAAATTGGATTAGAAATCCCTTCCAAGTAAGAACACCACCTTGTCATTGAAATGGAATAATACAAATTAAAAGTAACTATCTTGTATTATTAAGGGAAAGTACAAAGAAAGGGCACTGTATATATTATGGACCTCGTTATATCTCAGTGAGGAAAAGGATATATATACATGTTTGTTTTTTCTCTCTTTTAAACAAAGTCTCTGGAAGGATACACAATAAAATAATGACCAAAGTTACCAATGGGACCATGGCAGATGTGAGTCAAACATTTTACTATTTAACTATTTACATCTTTAAACTTGTTAACTTACATGGATTCAAAATATAAATAAATGAAATTTTCAAATACTAAAAAAAAAATGCCTGATGGAGTTGAATCAACAAAAGAAAACCCTCACCTCTGGCAACAGGCTGCTAGGGATTCACATTTCTCTTCCTTGAAACAGACATATGTCAGCCTCTCTTGCAGTGAGGTGTGACCTTCAGAATGCGTTCTAGCCAGTGAGGCATTATCGGAAGAGATATATGCTATTGCAAGACCCAGCTCAAAAGAAAATGAAAACATATACCCTCCTCACTTTCTCTTCTTTGGCTAGCTAGATGGTATGACCTTGGAAGTCATATGTTTATGACTATGGAGCCTCTAGGGTTCCTAAATGCCTGTGTAATGAGAATTTCATTCCACTCCCAATCTGAAAAAGCTGCAGATTATTTACACAAAGGGAAAAAATAATAATTTTCACTCTGTTAGAGCCATTAAACTTTTGGTGATCTGTTTGTTAGTAGTTTTACTCCCTAATCTATGTACTACCATTACTGGTAGTGTGTAAATGTGTACTCAATCAGAACATGAAGTTGATCTTCCTAAATTCCCAGGACTTAGTCAACTTTAGATGATTCAATAAAAAAGAAAGATTGTTATCCACCCTCAACCATTGAAAGATATTGTTTAATTGTTAATGGTTATATCATTCTGAGTGGACCCAGACAAAGACTACCTACCAACAGTCCCTGCAAATTCTCCTTACATTCATGACTGCAGATACAAGAAAAAAGCAGACACAGGAGAGTATCAGGTGCAGAACAGAGCCTTACAGAATCAAGACAACTGCCTGAGCACCCAGTCTCCTCCCGGTCATCATGAGAAGCATGCAATCAGGTCATTTTATGACTCTCTCCCCATCTTTCTTAAGCAAGATGTGGTGGACAAAAAATGCTCCCAGATGCTCTCCATACAGACAGGCTTGGGTGTGAATCTCACTTTCACTTGATTATGACTGTGGTGAAGGTACAGTAACAGTACCATTTTTAAAATTCATATATGTATGTGTAAATTCTATATAATTAATTTTTAAAGTAAAACATAAACATAGTCGTGTGCCACATTATAGTGTTTCAGTCAATGATGGACCCATATATAATGGTGGTCCTACAAAATTATAATGAAGCTGAAAACTTCCTATCACCTAGTGACATCATAGCCATCCTAATGTCACAGTACAATACACTACTAGTGTGTTTGTGGTAACACTGGTATAAACAACCCACTACACTGTCAGGTGTATAGAAATAGAGCTGACAAAATAATAATAAACAACTCTGTTAACTGGCTTATGTATTTATTATACTCTAATCATTATTTTAGAGCATAATTCTACTTACTTTTTAAAAAGTTAACTATAAAACATTATGCATCTTCTTCAGACATGTTTACCCCATCTCTTGATGCCATTACTTTCTCTTGTGCTTGATTAAATCTCAAGTTGTTTTGCTTATCATGGCTCTAGAGGCAACAGGCTGCACAACACACACACTCACACACACACACACACACACACACACACACACCCCACAAAGCCTAAGTGTGTAGTGGGCTATACAATCCAGGTTTATGTATGTATACTCTATGATGTTTGCACAATGTCAAAATTGCCTAACAGTGCACTTCTCTGAACATATTCTGCCATCAAATGACATATGATTATGCATGTGAAATAGGACCCATCCTGTATCTCTTTCCTGCCTTCTCAGAAGCAATCATTATCTCTGATGCTAATAAATATCCTTTCTTTTTTTTTTGGGGGGGGGTAACTGGGAATTGAGCCCAGGGGCATTTTACCTCCAAGCTATATCCCCAGATCACCTTATATTTGTTCTTGAAATAGAGTCTTACTTGGTTGATGAAAGTCTCACCACTTGCTGGGGCTATACTCGAACCTGCAATCCTCCTGTCTCAGCCTCATAAGTACTGGGATTACAAGCGTGTGTCACCATGCCCAGCTTAATAAATATCCTTTCTACTTCCTGTTTTTATATTTTTATCACTTCTGTCTGAACTCATAAACAAAACAAGATATTACAGTGTACTTCAAAATTTAAATATATTAGTTATGTATTGTTATAATTTTTTTCAGGCTTACCTATGTTGATATATGTAAATTTAGATCATTCATTTTTAACTGTTGCATATTATATGACTAGATAATTTACTTTTCATTCCCCTACTAACAACTATGTTGCTTATAATTTTTTAGTATTATAAAGACCACAGCTATCTTCTTGATCATAAAAATCAATACTAGGAACCATATTAATCCTTTATGTATAGCATCTTGTTTGGTCTTCACAGTAACACTGCAAGGTAGGTATTGTAATACCCATGTTACAAGTGAAGAAACTGAGGTACAAAAAAGATCATAACTTGTCCAAAGTGACACAATTGAATGAGGAAATCAAAACTCAAGCTAAAGTCTCATAACTCTTAAACTAAGCTTGTACATTGACCTCTAAGTGCTTAGCTAAGAACCTTGGCTAATTAAACTGTGTCTCAGTTTCCTCATCTATAAAATAGAAGGAATAACTATCTCTGAAGATAGTTTTTAAAATTAATAAATCATACAGATAAGAAATGCAGCATAGTGGGAGATTACCTCCCTACCCTGCCATTTTCTTCCCACTCCTTTGACCCTTCTGCCCTTCTCCAAAACAGAGATGCTCACAGAATGTCACATCTTACCTCCACTTGGCTACATTTCTTCCTTCAAATCTTAGCTTTGGACCCCTGCTCCTTTGTTCCCAAACATTCTCCTTTAACTTTTTTTAAAAATATAAATATGTCTGCTTAGGAAAGAATAGATTTTGAATATTTATTGCTTTTTAACATCAAATTTGTTTAATTGCAAGTTTAAAAATAATGTATAAATGTTTATTTTCCATTCTTAAAATCAATTTAACTTTTGCATAAATATCTTCACCTGAATAGCTTCAGTACAGGATGTTTTTCAAGGATAAGATAGATGGATACTTTTAAAAGAACTGTACCACAGGCACAAAATTATGGAATGTTTGCAATTTACAAAATTCAATGGTTCTTTACAACCTCACTTCAGATGAAAATGTGCAAAACATTTAAAAGATAATCAAAACACTTGTTTCCATTAAAGAGACTAGTATGTTTAATTGATGCCTACCAAAATAAGGAAAGATTTGAAATGATGAGCCTATTTGTTATGGGTTGAATTGTGTGCCCCCAATAAAGGTATGTTGAAATCCCAACCCCCAGAGCCTATTTGGAAATAGGGTTATATTGCACATGTAATTCATTAAGATGAGGTCATGCTGGGATACAGTGGGCTCCTACTCTGTGTTCTTATTAAAAGAATGCCATATGAAGAGCCATGAGCAGAGGGAAAACACCATGTGACCTTTATGGCTGAGATCAAGAAGATGAATCTATAAAACAAGGAATATAAAGATGGCCTGCAAACCACCAGAAGCATGGAATAAATTCTCTCTCAAAGGGTTCAGAAAGAACCAGTCCTACTAACACCTTGATCTTGAACTTCTAGCCTCCAGAATTGGGAGAGGAAAAAAAACAACTCTGTGTGTGTGTGTGTGTGTGTGTGTGTATTAATTTATTTGAGCATCAAGTTCGTGGCACTTTGTTACAGGAGCACTAGGAAACTAAACCATCCATTATGGAAATCAAATTCTACATGTATGGCCTTAAAGAATCATAGGAAAATTAATGTCCCCAAATATTTCTAAGTAAATAAGTTCCAATTGAGATGTGTTTAGTTATGAGTCATGTCTTTTACACAACACTTAAAACCAGCTATACCTAAAGGTGGAAGATGGCACCTCCCTATCACCCAGTCTGGCTTCCTTATTTGGTTACATGATGGAGTAACTTCTACCACAATGCCACTAGAGATATGACAATAATGCCAGACCATTTCTTCCATTTCTAACTGCAATGTTCTCATATTTCAAGTTTCTCTTACAGAGGCATGATTTCACTTTCAGATCTTATGTGGCATATTAAGATTTTTCAAATGGACTCATTTGTTCAAAAATTATTGACCATCCATACATTTAAGGCACTATAAGATGCAGTCCACAGTGCAATCTGTGTGTTGGTGGTAGAGGGATAAGAAGTAGGACAAAATTTGAGGGGAGCTAGCTTTCCACAGAGGGAGGAATAGACAAAAAGACTTCACAAAGAAGACATCTGAGTTGGTTTTTGAGATAGTCACTCCTTTAATTATTCATTCAATAAATGCTCATTCCTTTAATTATTCATTCAATAAATGCTTACTATAAATGAAGCACAAAAACAACAGATACTAAATAAACACACAGATAAGCAAGCCAGGTGTGGTGGTGCATGCCTATAATCCCAATACTTGGGAGGCTGAGATAGGAGGATCACAGATTTGAGACCAGCCTCAGCAACTTAGTGAAGACTCTCAGCAACCTAGTGAGACCCTGCTTCAAAACAAAAAATGAAGGGGCTAGGGGTGTAGCTCAGAGGGAGAATGCCCCTGGATTCAATCCTCAGTACCCCCCCCAAAAAAATAATAAAATAAATTTTTAAAAATAAAGCAAGGCCAGGCCTGGTGGTGCATGCTTGTAATTCCAGTACTTGGGAGGCTGAGACAGGAATACTGCAGGTTCGGGGCCAGCCTCAGCTACTTAGTGAGGCCCTGAGCAACTTAGTGAGACCCTGTTTCAAAAATAAAGAATAAAATAGGGCTGAGGGTATAGCTCAGAGGTAGAATGACCCTGGGTTCAATCTCCAGTGCCACAAAAATAAATAAAATTAAATGATAAAATAAAGCAAAGGAGGGACATGATTTGTTGGTTTTTTCAATTGGTACATTTTTGTTAGGTACAAGCTAAAATGAGAGAGGTACATGCACACATCTCTCATTTAACCCTTCCCCAATTCCTGCCCCATTCCCTTCCCCTCCCTCCTTCTCATGTTCAGTTTAGTGATTGACTTTGATATGTTTGTGAAAGTGCATCATGTGCATTAGAGTGTTTCCCTACCCTCCACATTACCTTCAGTTAAGTCACCTTCTTTGCTCATCTAAGGTTTCTCCTCCTTCATCTGGAATCCCTCCTATAACCCATTTTCTCCCTAACTTCCACATATTAGGGAGAGCATACAATTTTTTTACTTTTTATGACTGACTAATCTCACTTAGCATAATGTTTTCCAGTTCCATCCATTTCTCTGCAAATGACATGATTTTATTCTTCATAATGGATGAGTAAAATTCTACTGTGTATATATCCCATAGTTTTATAATCCATTCATCTCTTGATGGACATCTTGGCTGGTTCCATAGTTTGGAAATTGTGAATTGTGCAGCTATAAACATAGATACACATGCATCGGTCTAATAGTTTGGTTTCCATTCTTTTGGGTAGATACCCAGAAGTGGTATTGCTGGATCATATGGTAGGTTCATTCCCACTTGTCTGAGAATCCTCCATACTGTTTTCCAAAGTGGTTGCACTAATCTACAATCCCACCAACAATGTATTAGGGTTCCCACTTCTCCACACCCTTGCCAGCATTTGTTGTTGTTTGTGTTTTCGATGATTGCCATTCTAATTTGGGTTAGGTGAAATCTCAAGGTAGTTTTGATTTTCATCTCTCTGATTGCTAATGATGTTGAACATTTCCTCAAACATTTATAAATAAAATAAAGCAAAGGAGGAACATGATTTGGGTTTTGTTGTTTTGTTTTGTTTTTTTGAAAAAAGAGATTACCGAGGAGGCTACTATACCCATCTGACTGAGAACTGATGGTAGTGTAGAAAGAGGGCCAGTGACAGGGCAAGACACAGACAGACTCTGGAAGTGACAGGATGTAGGTTAGATTAGAAATGGGGTAACCAGGAAGAGAAACAGCACTAAATATGTTAAGATTAAGATGTCTGTGGTATGATTATGTGACTCTCAATCAAAATTGAATATTTAAGTCTGGAAAATAGAAAAGAATAAGAACCAAAAGATACAAATTTGGGAATCACTGACATTTTGATATTTATAGTCATAGGAATAGATACGGTCATAGGGATAGGAGATAGGAAGAGAGAAGAGAAGGCGCCAGTACAGTAAGGAAGAGAAGAAAGCTACACTCCTGAAGTTCTGATCTCAGGAACGCCAACAACTCAGACAATACACAGAGGATGAACAAAGAGCAAAAGAGACTCTGAAGAAGTAAAGCAAAAAAAGAAGAGATTCAAAAAAATGGTAGAAGTTTATACTTTAGAAAAAAAGAATTTAAGCTGGGGGCAGTGGCACATGCCTGTAGGCCCAGTATTGGGGAGGATGAGATAGGAGGGTCACAGGCTAGAGACCAGCCTAGGCAAATTAGGGAAACCTGTCTCAAAATAAAAAATAAAAAAAAACAAGGGTATAACTCAGTATAGAGTAACCTGAGTTCCTTCCCCAGTACTGCAAAAAAAGAAAAAAAAAAAAAAAGAGAGAGAGAGAGAGAGAAAAAAAAACACAGAATAGAATGTATTAATGTCCAGAAGTAAATTATAGCTCAGCATGATGTAAGAATTATAAATTAGCAAGTAGCAACATAATCAGATATACCTTTCTTTTAAAAATGGGCAGAGTTCAGAGTAGAAATGGAGAAAGACAGGACAAGAGGCATGGGAATGCTTAGTTTCCTCAATAAACAGCAGGCCTTTATCTATTTGCTTTCATAAAAAGTGATTTTACAAAAAGGCAAGATGATATATTACTTCTTGCCAAGGATTCAATATTTTCATTGTTGATTAAAACAATTCATCCACTAGAATGGGAGGAATTGATATCTTGGGTTCTGCTTTATGATTGACAATCTGCTGTGTGTGTGTGTGTGTGTGTGTGTGTGTGTGTGTGTGTGTGTGTGTGTGTGCATGCATCCTTAGGAAATCACTATCTTAAGGCTAGGGCAGCAGCTCAGTGGTAGAGCAATTGCCTGGGGCAAGGGGTGGGGGGGCGGCTATCACTATCTTGGTAAAAGAAATTCTTTGTTTCCAATCTGTTTTGCACACTCAAACATTCCTGAGGGACAGATGCCCTAGCAGATGTGTGGATCTGGAGTGCTAGAGATAATGGTTACATAGTCATCAGCCTATGTGTTATAGGACAAGCCAACACCATAGATAAGACCCTGTGTAGTGCTGACAATGAGAAGAGACCCCAGGAAAGAACTCTGGGAAATGTCAACATGGAAGGTGAATGAAGGAAAGGAGGTGCCCACAAAGGAAAGTCACTTTTTGCTTGCTTAATATTTTTTTAACATTAAGATTATGCTACTTGAAAATTGTTCTTTTTGTTGTTGTTGTTTGGGTTTTTGTTGTTGTTTAGCAGTATTGGGGAATCAAACTAAGGGTGGTATGAATGGCAGGCAAGGGCTCTACCAGCCCTAAATTCTTCTAAGATAACAACATGTTTTAGAAATAATTTTGCCTAAAACAGCATTTAAGAGACCCATTCATCACACAAATGAGTCTGGGCATAGAATCATCTTAGTTTTCTTTTTTCCTTCTAGCAATATTTACAGGCATAAACTGTATTTTGCAGCTTTTTGACAAAACCAATAAAGTGTACAGCATAGACATATAAAAGACTGACAAAGTCATATCAATTCAAAGAAGTAGAGAAATCTGAAAAAATCTGAAAATCTTAAAAAAATGAATTCAATATAATTTAACTTTAAAAGGCCTAGAACTAATAGTTTGCCAATAGAGACTCTTCCTGTCTAAATTTGCAAAACTAATAAAAACATGTAAGGAAAAATAACTTATTTGTAAATGCCAATGTCAGTAACATAAAATCCAGTTTCAATCATTTAAGTGAACTCAGTAACTGTCAGTCACTAAGAATAAGGTAAAAACCATTTATATTTTCTAAAAGTCACTAGTAAAATCCTGCACCAAAGAAGCCATTTGATTGAATAAAAGGTGGTAGGGTAGAAGAATTCTCTTGAACATCTGGCTGTGGATTTATGGGCCATATTGTTGCCCTGAGAACCAGAATAGGCTAAAAATATAAAGAGAATCTTAAGGGATTTAAGAGCATTCACAGATGACTGACAAACAATGGAATCTTGCAGAACTTTGGGAGATCTGCCTTATCTTGCTAAATTCCCTTGTCACCCATTATTTGTTCTATGATCTCAATACAGAAGAAAACCAGACCCTAAACTAACATTTGGCTGTCAATGTCAGCGACAGAATGTTAGCCTGAATGAAGCACTGATGTGATCAGCACAGCACTTATGCTAGTGTTTTAAAAAGAGAGAGAACAAGTAATAAATACATCACTGAGCCACTGACTACTCGGTTGAGAATTCTTTTTCTAGGTATTTACTTAGAATGGGTTCCAAGTGTCATGAAGATTTAACTGGAATTCTTTTGATGTGGATTTTAATGGATTAGGTGGATAAGAGTTTTAAATCACCACCTAAAGTTAAAAAAAAAAGCAAATAAGTTTTGTGTTTGCTTTTGGCTAAGATATGTGTTAGGCCTGTGTAAAGACCATGCTTGAAAGCATCATTGTTCAACGTGTGATATATTTTCTCTTAGCCTTTCTGGGAAAGTGGGATCCCAGGGGATGTGGGATTCAGTTGCCAAAGAGCAGACAACATGGTCAACTGAATTTATCTCAAATTAATCCTTGTTATGTACACAAAAGAAAATTTAACATTAGAATAAAAACTTTAATTTATCTGAAAAAGTCTACTAATGAGTCTGTTTCTATTGAATGTTTCAACAAAATAAATAGCAGAGTGAAGATTGTGGTGGCTATTTGGGAAGATATCTTTCCATCAGCAAGAAGGCCACGTCCTCACACCGCTGTCCACAGAGAGTTATGCAGAAAGCCACCTTGGGTCTGCCTTTGCTCTACACAGTCTCCACATATACCATCTGAATAGTAAACTAAAGAAGATACTTCCATTTTCAGGATTTCTTCTTTATTTCACAAATTTCCAGTATCTCAAGGTCTTCAGGGTTAAGAAAGAAAATCAGGGTGTCCCACTAAACTGAAGTGACTTGGTGATCCTCATCATCAACAGAATCTTAGAACTTATCACCAATATTAACAAAATAGCATCTATTTAGTGAGGTTTACAAGCTCAAAAATGGTAGTCTGCAAAGAAGGAGAAACCTTAGAGGAGCAAAGAAGATGACTTAACTGAAGGTGATGGTGGGGGGGCGAGGGGGGACACCCTAATGCACATGATGTACTTTCACAAACATATCAAAGTCAATCATCACTAAATTGAACTTGACAAGGAGGGAAGAGGAGGGAGTGGGGAGGGAATTGGGGAAGGGTTAAATGAGAGATGTATGCATGTATGCCTCTACCAGCTTGTACCTAACAAAGATGTAAGATTACAATGCACCAATTAAAAAAAAAATGGTAGTCAGGATTATTGTCTGGTTTTACTGTTACAGCAACAGTAGAAGGAGGAACTTCACCATTTCAAGGGTGAGAACACTGTGGCTTAGTGGTACTGACACAGGCAGTGCTCCCCACCAGCACACCAGACTCTCTTGCTGAGTCACATGGGGGTAACCATTCAAGACACAATGGCTAGGCTCTGGAATCAATGCTGAAAGAGGATCTGGGCTTTACCTTTATCAGGTGTGAAACACTGAGCACCTTACTAAAGCTCTTTGATCTGATTCTTCATTTCAAGGGCCTATTTCAGAGAGTGGTTTTGAATATTAAAGATTTGTACATAGTTAAGAACTCAAGAAATAAGAGCATCATCACTCGGGAAACTAACTGGACTCCTGCCAAGTGCCAGCATTGTTCTAGGTCAGAGTTCCCACTTATATTCACATACCAGAGTCATCTGGGGAACTTTTATAAATTCCAATTGCCCAGCCACAATGGAGAACAATTATTTCATAATCTCATAAGGTTAGAACCAGGCATCATATGAAGCTTCCCAGATGATTACAATGTGTAGACACACTTGGAAACCACTCTGTTTTAGGCGCTAGACCAAGTACCTTCCCTGAAGGAGTCCTAATCTACTAATTCCACTTTCCTAATATCTCACCACCATCCCTTCCCTCCCTTTGGACATCAGCAGCTAAGCTGCTTTAGTTCAGGTCCTCAGCACCTTTCCATGAACTTGCTAACTCTACCATCATCAATGCCACTGCTACACTTAGTCCCCTCCTACAATAAGCCAAGCACTGATCATGTCACCCCAGACTCAGAATCACTGAATTAACTCCCTCTGGCTACCAATTCCTTGGCATCACCTTCTCCCCCTATTTTTCTATGCTGCTGAAAACCCAAACTAACTGGATAACTCACCATCTCTGAACAACACCCCATGTCTTCCAATCTACAAGCAGGCTCATTTTAGGGAATGAGAGGAAAAAAACTCCATACTATTGCCACAATCTATTGCTAGTTACAAAATAAAATTTTCCCCAATTTAAAATGATCTTCTCATAAACCACAGTAGCCTTGGTTTTAAGGAAGCTAACATCCTTAACTTCACAATTTTGTATGAGATTAAACACACACAAAAACAATTCCTTTTACCTTAATTTAAGAAGTGGTTGAGTCACCCACTTTTTTAACTTCCGCCTCCCAAATGAAGTCTTGGTATGGTCTAAAACCCAAAGTAAACTTCCTTTAGTCTTCAGATCAGTCTAAGAAAAACCAGAAAACAAGTTGTTTTTTTTTTTAACTAGACAATTATATTTGTACCAAATAATTTGCTGTTTATATGCTTTAATTTTTTCATTTACTCAAATTTTAAATGCTGTATGTGCCTAGCATAATGGGTGGCTCAGAAGTTTTTGCTTAATATTTGATGAATGAAAATACACACACACACACACACACACACACATTCACACAAGTATTGATATTATCATAGAAAGGGACAGTGTGTGTAGTTTTTTGTTAACTATGAATAAGTTATTCAGAAGCCTCCATGCCTCCATGGAAAGGGAGGCCCACGGAGGCCCAAACTAAGCTGCCAAAATAAGCAGCTTCTGTTTCTACAAGGGCCCAAGTCCTAACAACAAAGGGGACTGGAAAGGGTATTTTGATTGTAGATGACTTCTGCCTTAGGAGCTGGATTTCAGAACTGACTATAGGATTTGAAGATGTGGCAGGAACAAAGACAGCTTGGAATGCTGGGGCTATGCCTGCAGGCTCTGGCCAAGGGAACATCTTCAGCCAAGGAATGTCTTTTCATTCCTGCTACTTGTTTTCTACCATAGGCATGTGCACAGAGCTCATGAAAGAGACCCACGGGAAAGATGTGCAGCCTCAGATAATGGAATAAAAATGTTACTGAATAAAAACAAGTTGGCTGCAGTACACTAAGACAAGTTGGAAGAGGAAGAAACTAGTGAGTAATACTCAGATCCAAGAATCAGAAGACTAAATTCAGTATCTTATTTGCAATAATAATGAATAGTTCTAAAGAACATTAAACCATTTGACTCAGATGGATCAGATTCTTCACTAAGTAATCAAATGATTTGGAATTGGCATTTCATTTTATTTTGAATTCATTATTTCTTTGTGACTTCATTATGACAATGTTAGTTTTACAACATAATATACTCACCTTTCCAAGTGATAATTTAATAAATGAAAGCAGTAATTTTAAAGTCTCCATTATCTTCCTAATTCATAAATAAGGGGCAAACAATGATGGAAGTTTGTGAAGTGAGATACAGTGCATCGTACAGTTAAGCTGAATATCGCAATGACTTGTCTTATATGTTGAATAAAATAAGGGTGCAATAATTTCAACAAAAAGTTAAATGAATGTAAAAAATCTAACCAACTGGACCCCCCCCAAAAAATCCACTTCATATTAGTTTTCAAAATGATGCCTTTCCAAAGAAATATGTGACATAGAAATTATCAGGATGAGTATATCCTTCAATTATTAAAAGAATACCTCTATAGCTCTACTCTCCCCTACAGAAAAAAAAAAGAGAAATGTTTCATATATTTGATTCTCCAAAAAGTGAGTGTTCCAACTATCAAGTAATATATATGACAGGCAAAACAATCAGTTGAAGATACTTGTGTTATTTTTACCTGTACTCCTAATAAGTTACCTTACTTCAAAGTTTTTTTTCAAAACCATTTGAGTCGATTAGCCCTTGTGTTTGCCTGACCTGATTCTGTAGTATTTCCAGATTCCGTAATGTTGTTCCATTAATTGTCATAAATTCCACTTCACTTGACAGCTGTTTAAAATTCCTGTAAGAGAATGAAACATAATGAGCCAACATATAAGTACACAAAGAAATTAAAAAATAATAATAACCCAGGGCCTAGAAACAATCTAGTAGCACTGTGACAAAAATGAGTATTTTGATAGAAAATTAAACCAAAAGAACCAAGATGAGAATTCACTGAGATAGTGTCTTGCATTAATGCTGGTATTATTAAATAAACAGATTCAGGAGAAAGACGCTGATCTAAGACCCAAAAACAAGAACACGGAAGGGAAGTAATGGTGACAATGTTTTGTTTTTGTTTTACATTTCCAGGAATAGAACCAAACATAGTCTTTTATCACTGGCAGAACATGTGGTGGTATCTTCAGGAAAAGCATGCAATTAACTAGAAAAATATGTCAAGATATGTAAAGCTGTCCTCCTTATTCTTTAGCTTGATAAACATTTTAAAAGCTTGTATTCAACATTCTGATATGTGCAACAAATGTTTTTTACTCTATAATTAATGACACACATATTAAGGTGGCCAATGTTTAGTGAGTCTAAAACAGAAAGGGTAGCAAAAGTTATTTCCTTAAACTCAGTTAAAGAATTCACATATCTCTATCCTTGTAATTATCCAAAACTAGATTAAAAATTCAATAAATTTCAAATAGATTTGAGAACTGAGATGCAACATGACTAATAAATGTATGTACAATTCCAATTCATGTTAAGTATGAATGAATGAATGCATCCTAATACAATAATTCAATTTCCTTTACCAGCCAATTCTAAGATATTTCTGCCAACAGCACTTAACAGACTTATTTTAAAAGGAAGAAAATAATGGCAAGTCACTAAACTATGTGGAAAGAAAGTTAACTGCTATAAGCCTAACATTACTTCTCATGACTATAATGAGATTTAAATAAATCCAGTTTCTCCAGTTAATTATGGTAATAAGCCCTCACCCAAAACTCTAGAGAACCTAAAACCAGACCCCAGAAAAACAGTACTCTGAGAGAGTCCTTTACTTTCAGATAACTCTCCTAGCCAAAGCCCAAAGCCCTGGAAAAGAAAAACAACTTATCTCATATTAGGAATGTTGCCTGGTAACTGAGCACTGTTCTTTGGCAGGGTAATTTGTCTGTGACAGGTTTGATCTACCTTCCAAAAGGAAGATAACCTAATGATTTTCAGAGGACTGCAACACCAAAACTGACTAATAGCAGGTGTTTATAGCCCTTTCTGTCCCTCTTACAGCAGTTAACGTAATTTGTTTTGAATTACAGCAATTTATGTTGTGCTTCTCCCCTCCTTAATAAATCTAAGTTCCTTGAAGGCAAGGGTTATTTATGTCTTATTTATCCTGTAGCACCTGTGGGCCCTAGCAGACAGTTGACACTCAACAAATGTCCCCCATTCTCCTGAGTTGGGGTTTTCCCCCCTTTTGAGAAATAAAGTCCCAGAAATGTCTAAAATATCCAGGGATAGTTATAAAATATAAAACATTACTTAAAAGAAGAAACAATTTAGGCAGTGATTGGCTGTGTAGGTGACAGGTATTCACACAAATTTATGCTTAAAGATGCAAATTGGAAAGGCTGACAGCCTGGACTCTGAGTTGGTATCTAACCGTTACTCCACATTTCATAGGAGTCCTTCCCTTTCCCTGTTCCTGCAGTTAGGTTTAACTATGTCCTAGGGGTAATGTCTTAACTCATTATCCCTAGGACATAGTCAGTTAAACACAGACCCTTGGTTATTTCAGACTGCTATAATAAAATACCTTAGATGAGAACTCTATAAACAGCTGCAGCTTTGCTGCTTACAGTTCTGGAGGCTGGAAATCCAAGAAAAGGAGCTGGCAGATTTGGTGTCCAGTGAGAATTCATTCCTCACAGATGGCACCTTCTGTGTGTTCTTACATGATAAAGGGGACAAACTCTTGCTCAAGCCTATTTTATAAGGATACTAAGTAACCTAGTCCCACCTAAAGGCTCCACTTCTCAATACTACTATATTAATGATTAGGGTTGAGCCTAGTATGAGTTTGGGGAACACATTCAGACCATAGAAGCTGGCATGAGAGAAAGACTAATAGAGAAGTCATAATCCAGCACTCAGCTAGCTGCCTTTATCCTAGAGGCGTATGAAATAAACAATTTTTCACTGGTAGAACAAATAGCATGTAAGTATGTAGACTATTCAGAAATACCACTCACCCATACCCTCACATGAACAAAATATAATAATAATATAAATACCCAATAATCCATCTCCTGAGTGGCGGTGCCTTAGGTTTAGGATTCTGAAAGCATCTTTCATTCACCAAATTATCTAAGGGTTTTGTCATCTGACCCTAACTAAAAGTCAACTCCTTTCTCCATTTTACTGTTACATATGCTTAAAGTGAACTGCTGAAGCAATGCACTGTTGGAAAACCAAAAAGATAAGAGAATTGGAATTTCATGGAGCTAGAGAAAAGTGTACATGCCTGTTGTAGTGCCTGCTTACCAAAAAGTACCTATGCATGGCAGAATTTGGTTTGGATCAACACATCATCTAGTAGAGAGGGCATGAAGAAGGAGACTTACAGACCTCTCCTATATATAATTACTGGAGAATCCCAATATCTACAATATTAAAAACAAACCAATAACTGGATACACAAATTGGCTTAGGTTAGCTCATAATCCCAGATCTTTACAAAGATAGTATTTCAAATAACAGTATTAATATGTTGTGTGTAGGGTTTTTTTGTTTGGTTACTTGGTCATGGGTTGTTTTATTGCCATTGTTTTCCTTTTGCCCTACCTAAACAAGTATCTAAATTTCAAATTAGATGCAGTGGGGAGCTTCTTTAAATTGACATTTGCACTCATTTTGACAAAAAGAGATTAACCACTGAGTGATCTTAGATTAGACTGACTCCTATAGAACTGTAATTATCAAGGAGCTCTAAAACCTACCATGCTTTTGGATTTCTCACATATTTGGTTGATAAATATTTTGAACTTGGGACTTCTTCCCTCAAAAAAAAAAAAAAAAAAAAAAATTTCCTCCTGCCAATGCCTACTTCCATGAAAAATTGTATACATTCTTGAACTAAGGGTTGTATCTGCCAGCATCATCAGGTATTCAACAGTATATGATCACAGACCTAAAATATTCAAGCAATTCTAAATTATTTATCTTTGTGGAAAAAGCCGAACTTTATGTGCTTTAAATGAACCTCATAAACATTGACTGACTAGACTTCATGCTGTGTAACTCTATATGATTCTATATAGAAATCTTATAAGCAACATGGGAAAATACTTCATTAATATTTCAGACACCAAAAATAAGGATGATTTTCTTCTTCCAGATGTATAAAGGGAAGAAAATGTTCTTGCCAAAAGCTTTCAGGGAAATTTAAGACTCTATCACTCTGTCCCTACTTTTTGAAAAAAATAAAAGCAGCATTTATAATTTTGATAAGCACAATAAAGGTGCAGACCTCATCTGTGCTGAAATATCAACCCATTACAAGGATTCTAGATAAATATTTTAAAATAGAAATGATGACCAAAAAAATCTACTGTATCACATAGAAAATCTAGTGCAGAAGATGGTTTGCAGACTTCATAAACACAACATCTAATTTTTTGGCAGTTAATGTTATTTATAAATTATAAATTGTATTATATTACAAGACTTCAGTTTTACTGTATTTTCACTTCTAACCAATTTGTAATTAAATGACTGATGTCCCATTCCTAAATGCTGCCAATAAGCCCATCAGAGAAGGAAATAAGAAAGCTGTCTATCTAGTCTCCAAAAATACTGCTCAGTCCAATGATTTTCTAGGAAGATACATAGGACTAGACTAAGTCGAACTACCAGTTATGATTTATTATATGAAAGAATACAAGGCAGCCAGGCGTGGTGGTGCATACTTGTAATCCCAGTATTTGGGAGGCTGAGACCGGAGGATCCAGGTTCGAGGCCAGTCTCAGCTACCTAGTGAGGCACTCTGCAACTTAGTAAGACCCTGTTTCAAAATAAAGAATAAAAAATAGGGCTGGGGGTACAGCTCAGAGGCAGACTGCCCTGAGTTCAATCCCCAGCACCGCCAAAAAAAACAAAAAAAAATACAAGGCAAATCCGGGGAAAGATACATGAGACAAAGTACAAGTTTGACAAATGGGCAAGTTTCCAAAGACAAAAAGATGGTGAGCATGGAATATAGAAAGGCAAGAAAATTTTCCCACTGCCTTTTTTAGTCCACTGGTTAATAAACTAGTATTTTCCTAGAATATCAATTTTCAGCTTTGAAATCTCTAAAATCAACACAGTTAATTATTCTTGTCAAAAGCTGTCTATGTTAATACCTAGCCCCTTTAACTCTAACTTTATGGTCTATAAAATAAAAGCGAAGCCAAGAATAAGAAAAGCAGGGAATTTTTATGAATGTTTTTAATACTACTTAATCCAGTTAGTATAAAGGACAGTTTATAGTCAAAAGATACCAAATAGTTATCACACATACTATTTAACAGTATTCTATCCCAACGTGTATTGGGAGAAGGGGTTGTTTTGGGGTTTTTTTGGTGACACTGGGGATTGAATTCATGGCTAGGTAAGCACCTTACCTCTGACCTATATCCCCAGATCCTTTCATTTTATTTTGAGACAGTCTCACTCAGTTGCCCAGGCTGGCCTTGAATTTGTGATCCTCCTGTTTCTGCCTCCTGAGTAGCAGGGATTACAGGTATGCACTACCTTACCTGGTTTATCAATATCTTTAATTAATTAATATTTTTATTATTCTTTAGCAACAATACCAAGCGGTTCATCCTTGTACCCTATCAGCGTATTCTTTTGAGATAGTAGGTAAATCTCTGAATATAATATTTACCAAATTCAAGAAAGCACTTACTCTGGTTTAGAGAGCATCCTTTCCAAGTTAAAATCTTTGAGGTATCTTATTATGGCAGCCAAAGAGCAAATCACAGGCTTCTCCAAGTTAATGATGCCAGAAAAACTTTGAGAATCTAAAAAAACAGAATACATGCCTTTGTTAACATTATTATTGTTGTTAAAAACAAATTTTAAGTTAAGTGAAATTTGCTTCATTGAAATATTGGTTTAGGCATTATCTACTAAACATATCTTTTAGGAAAAAAGTGATTACAAATATCTGTGGGAGGAAGACAAGGGGCATTTCCTGATGGAATGAATCTTTTGGATAGGGTATTTTTTCAAAACATAAAATGCTCATTTCCTTTGGTCAGAAATACTGCATGTGTATACAAGGAGGTAATAATAAAAAACACTAGAGACAATCTAAGTGAGCATCCATAGAGTAACAGTTACATAAATTTTGGCAAATCTAAATTATTATGCACCTAAGAAGAATGATATAGCTATGTGAACTGATATGGAAGGTTATTCATATCATATTGCCAAGGACAAGGAAGGCATGGTTTGTATGACAATCCTGATCTCTCACGAGGAATACTGCAGCAGCTTCCCATTGGGTCTCCCTGCTTCATCCTTGAACCCAGTTGAGTATTCTTTTTTTGTTTGTAGTATGGAGGATTCGACCCAAAGGTATTCTACCTCTGAGCTACACTCCCAGCCTGATTTTATTTCTTATTTGGAAACAGGGTTTCACCAGGTTTCTGAGAGCCTTGCTAAATTGCAGAGGTTGGCTGGCTTGGGACCTGCAATCCTCCTGTCTCAGTCTCCCAAGTACTGGGATTACAAGCCTGCACCACCACACCCAGCTCATTGAGTATTCTTAATAAGGTGGATAGGAGAATTCTTTTTTTTTTTTTTTTTTTTTCGGTACTGGGGATTGAACTCAAGAGCATTCTATCTCCGAGCTATAACCCCAGCCCTACTTTTTATTCTTTATTTTGAAACTGGGTCTCACTAAGTTACAGAATGCCTCACTAGGTAGCTGAGGCTGGCCGCGAACCAGGATCCTCCGGTCTCAGCCTCCCAAATGCGGGGATTACAAGCGTGCGCCACCACGCCCAGTGGAGAATTCTTTTTTAACTGTATCATTAGACTATTTCACTCAAAAATCCTCCAACATCCCCTACTCACCAAGAGTAAAAAGAGTAAAAGTCAAAAGTTCTTCCAGTGAGCTACAGAGCCCTACGGGATCCCATTCCTTTATACTATTCAGCTCCCTTCCTAATGTTCTCCCTCTCAGTTGCTCTGTTTCACTGCACAGACTCCTTGCTACTCCTTAAACATGCTGGATGCACTCCCACCTTAAGAAATTCTGTACTCACTGTTGCCTCTGCCTAAAATACTGTTCCTTCACATGTATATGTGGCTGTTTCCCTTAACTCCTTCAATCTCTGTTCATATCTTTTCTAAGTGCCATCTTCTCTACCAGGCCTTTCTTTATCATCCTATTTCAAAGTTCAACACTCATTCCTGCCTTATCTTCTTCTTAGAAATTATCACCTTTTAACACACTAACTTGCACTATAAGTGTTTATGTCTGTATATGTAGTTTTCCATAAAAAAATTCTTAAGAATATATGCCAAATTGTTAATGATTATCCCTCTAACACAAGTAGCAAGGGTAAGAGACAAGTTTGAAATTAGGAACTTCTACTTTTTTTTTTGTAGTCCTGGGGATTAAACCCAGGCCTTTGCAAATGCCAATCCAACATTCTACTATTGAGCTACATGCCCAGCCCTACTTTTTTCTTTATATGCAAACAACTATGTCCTTTGATAATTTGCAATAAGCATTTATTGCTTTTAGAAACTGAACAAAGTATTACAAAATGTTCTCTACAAATCAAACTTTGTATTATTAAAGAAAATATCTTACAAATTTTAACTATACATATTTATAAAGCCAGGGTATAAATAAAGAGTTAACAATACCCTTCCCCCTTCTACTGAGAACTGATTTTCTCTTAAGTTTCTAGCTTTGTTCCCCTGGAAACCTGATCAAGAACGAATGCCAAGGTGTTATAAGGTAGCATTAACCTGAAAATAGTGCATTACATCTAGCCTGGGAAGACTTATTAATTCCAGAGTGCCAGCCTTCCCTGAATGCAATGACTCCTGTAACCTGGTATGTCCTATGCAGACTCTAGCAGGAGACGGAGGCTTCTCGGAGGGCATAGGGCTTCCAAACCAGGACGGCTTTGGCACCTACCAGATGTGAGTCACTTTCCCTTGCCTATGAGCTGTCACATGGGGAGGAGGGAACCTAAGCTTCCAGCGGCACTGTGTACTGCTACAGAGACTACTGTGAAGACTCCTCTCACTAAGAGCAACACATGACCTGCAGGAAGGCTGTTTTCTGTCCCACAGCCTTCAAGTGAATCTGATGCCCATAATGGGTTATGGTAGTCCTGTAGTATAGTCTTGTTTTTAGCTGAGTCTAAGATGACACCTTGCTGATATTGCATATTGATATTGGAAGTGGGATATAGTCTAAAACACTTGACAATTTGGCCAAAACATCATGAGATTACAAGGGATATGCTCACAGATACTGATGTCCAGGTAGAGGGAAATGCTAACAAGACACTGAAGCTTGAGCAAGGGTTTGGGGGCAAGGGTTGATGGTGAAAGCTTTGCAGCTTTTGGCAAGGATAAATTTTCTCATGGAGTCTAGTGAGGATTGAAGTGAGGAAAAATGTGAGCCAAGAGGAAAACTGTCTATTCACCACCAGTGAAAAGGACCCTAACATAAGCT
The DNA here is from genome assembly GCA_004027655.1 of Graphiurus murinus. Taxonomy (NCBI): domain Eukaryota; kingdom Metazoa; phylum Chordata; class Mammalia; order Rodentia; family Gliridae; genus Graphiurus; species Graphiurus murinus. The sequence goes on from PVLC010023301.1 coordinate 22,897, forward strand.
GGACTGGAAGGAATGAGGGGTACAAACAAAATTAAGAATTAATGCCTGACTAAGGAAATATGAATTAGACAATTAATGGTTACCTAACATATTTAGGCCTTGTCACTAATGTTCTGGCATTTTAATTCTAGCAAACCACCTTTCAAAATGTTAGCTTTTATCAGAATATTTATCTAAACATTCTGTAAAATTACAGGATACTAATGGCCATCTTTAAAATAGAGCAAAAAGAATTTTGGTTAGCAATTCCTTATGCCCCAATACATCTACCACAACGCAAGGGACTAATTGCAGGTCACAGCTAATGAGGAAGATGTTGCAGTGGTGTCCTTGATGAGCCCAAGCCCAGGAAACTTCCTCTGGCTGCTCCCACTTATTTCTGCTCACTCTTTGGTTGTCATTAAATTCAAAGTCATAATTACATCTTTATCCAAATATCTCTGCAAATTTGAGGACACACTGCTAACATGTATAAAATAGTTACCTTTCACATCAACTACATCTTTTGCATAAAACTCTGTAACAGTCTGGAAAGCATAGCTGTATTCAAAATAAGTATTATCCATCCTTTCTACTCGAATTCTGTCATCCTGCACACTGAAAGAAAAAAAAAACGAAAATTTCAAAGAATTATCCATTATCCTAAATTATTTGCAGTAAAGTCATGGCCTGACCCATACATACACTCAAAAGAGATTTGTTCCTTATTCTCTCCCATGTTAAAGACAGGGAAGGTGGGAAGGAGGGAAAAAAATGAGTAATTTCCCTGCCAAAAGGCTCCATTTCATAAAATGATAATTATTACTTTTTATTTACTTGTATTTTACATCAACTAGCATACTCTGAGTATTTCATATTTGTTAATATCAAAATAAAGAACTAACTGAAATTAGGATCAATAGTGTCAATAAATAGGAAAGAAGAAAAACTGAAAGATAGTTTAATTTGATTACACTATTTGTTTAGAGTCTCTAGCAACATATGACTCTAGCAACTCACAGCAACATAGTATTGAGTGAAGTATTCTTTGGGTATGCTTGTCTGATGTACTTTTTGCTAAGTACATTTTTACCTAAGTAAATGGCTTCCAGTCAAATTCCCCTCAGGTCAACTCTTACCCTTTCTATAAATAAAGTAGTTCTATAGAGTTTTTAAAACACAAATAAAACTCTGCAAAAACATGTAATTTTACCTGTCAATATGATCAGACATAAGTATATGTCATATACTTACCTATCACATTTGTCACAGCATTATAAAAATTAGATAACTTTACAGAGTGCATCTTGTTTTCTTCACTAAGTAGTAACTCTTGAACATCCTTCCCTGTAAAGTGAACTATCTACAACCCATCTTTTGAATGGCTGGACAGTATTTTATAGTAAGTAAATGCCATAACTTATTCAACCATTTTCTTATTGTTTGATATTCACTTGGTATTAAGTTTGTCATACTACTTTAAAACATTTTTATCTAAAAATGATAAAACATCATATATACAGCAGCAGCCTACACATATTCCTTTCCAATCACATTCATCTATCATTTCCACAAGCAAACACTATCTTGAGTTTGATGTATATTATTACCATGTACAATTTCATACTTTATATTATTTCATGTTTTTAATTTTATGAGTATTTTTTTGCTTGTTTGTTTGTGGTTTTTTATGGGGGGGTGATACTGGGAATGGAACCCAGGTCTACCTCTGAGCTATGTCCCCAGCCCTATTTTATTTTATTTATTTATTTGTTTGTTTGTTTGTTTGTTTTGTGGTACTGGGGATTGAACTCAGGGGCATTCTACCTCCGAGCTACACCCCCAGCCCTACTTTTTTATTCTTTATTTTGAAACAGGGTCTTAAGTTGCGGAATGCCTCACTAGGTAGCTGAGGCTGGCCCTGGACCCGGATCCTCCGGTCTCAGCCTTCCAAATGCTGGGATTACAAGTGTGCACCACCACGCCTGGCAGCCCAGCTCTATTTTATTCCTTATTTTGAAACAGGATTTCACTAAGTTGCAGATGACCTCACTAAGTTGCTGAGGCTATCTTCAAACCTGAAATTCTCCTCTTTCAGCCTCCCACATATTGAGATTACAAGCATGCACCATCACTCCTGGCATGAGTGGTGCTTGCACTCCATGTTAAATTTTTTTTTTTTTTACAGTACTGGGGATTGAACTCAGGGGCATTCTACCTCCAATCTATACCCCCAGCCCTATTTTTTATTCTTTATTTTGAAACTGGGTCTCACTATGTTGCAGAGTGCCTCACTAGGTAGCTGAGGCTGGCCGCGAACCCAGATCCTCCGGTCTCAGCCTCCCAAATGCTGGGATTACTAGCCTGTGCCACCACACCTGGCTTTCCATGTTCTACTTCTAAGATTTATACATGAAGACAAGCATACTGTTTTGGCTTTTGTTGTTGTTGTTTTTTAATGCTTCTAAGTGGGGGGGGAGAGGGCTGAAGCAGGAAGTTCACTTGAGCCCAGAAGTTTTGAGATCAGTCTGTACAGCAACAATGAGCAATATGGCAAGACCATACCCCCAAAACAACAACAAATGCTTCTGGTTATTCTTATTTTTTATAACTTCTGGTAAATTTTCAAGATATGTTTTTCAAATTCAATTACTTGAATTTATTTTTGTGTATGGTGTGGTTAGAAATACAATTTAATATGATACATGATTAATTAATGATCAAAGCACCATTTATACCACAAGGTATCTTTTCCTACTGACTTATGATACTACTTCCACCGAATCTCACATTCCTCCCTAGATGTGACCCTGTTTCTGCTTCTTGATCCTATTTCACTAATCTTTTTGTCCATCTCTATATTAGCACCAGTGTCTTCATTTCCATGGCTTGGTAGCAGTATCTGGGTGGCAAGGCACTTACTTTGTTCTTTAAAACTGTCTTGACTACTCCCAGGCCTTTGATTT
>PVLC010023302.1:0-25794 GCA_004027655.1 Graphiurus murinus
ACATTGGTCTTTCATTTCCATTTTTCCCTCCATCCCTCCCCCTGCCCTGCAATATGTTGTTCATCTGGTTTTAATGCTGCATAAATATGCATTGTCTCCTGCCTATTTGCTTTGGATGCTGTGTGCTGAGCTGTAACAAAATGTTGCTTCTTTTGTTATCTGTATACATCTGCTTGCTTTAAATTCGTAGACTCTGAAATAGCTTTTCTTGCATGTCTAAAATAAAAGTATTGCATGTGAAAAAAAAAATTAGTTCTTTCTCAAAAAAAGGTATTGCCCTCTGAGTAATGACTGTATTGATAGGAAGTATAAACTAACAAAATATGTCTAAAAGAGAATAAAATGTATCATCACATCACCAGTTTTTTCCTAAGAGAAAATTTCACTTTACGTTTTAGGTTAGACATTGTTAGAACTTTTCAAAAATCTTTAAATCTTCTTGAAACAGATAATGACCAAAAAGAAAATATATCCCATGGTGTGTAATGTATTTCATCATTATATATTGAACTGTTTGTAACAAAGTCTTCCTGACTAAAATTGGTTCTAAAACAAACTTTAATTTATGTATTAGTTTTTCTGCTATTCCTACCCTGTATGCCTTTTTATTAAAAAATAATAAAGGTTTTATGGTGATCATTAGAATATACTGCTATTTTTTCTGCTCATTTTGGTGGAAGGGTTTGAGAATGTCTTTTTTGTTTTTTTTTTTTTAAATCTAAACAATTATTAAATATAAAATGTTCTCAATTATTCCTTAAGGATGCAGGAAAGGAAACAAATAATCCAGAAACAATTGGACATCCATTCTAGTTTACTTTATCTTGTCACTGGAGAAGAGATAATTCCTTGAGGTATCCAAGGACTTCCCATCGGGAGAGAGAGGGGAATTCAATTCTGGACTGGCAGGGTCCTTGGCTTTCGAGATAGAAAAGAGTGTCAGGATGAGTCAGTCAGGGACATAGACAGAGATTTATCTAGAAAGGCAAGGAATACACATCCATGGCAGAATATGGGTCATTTCCAGAGTGAGAGACATACTTTGGAGGTTCAGGGCTCTTTTAAAGAAAGCTTCGTGGGGAGTCATTATGGAAAGGTATGTGTGGATAATGTCAGTCTGGAGATCATGGGATGGTTTATGTTTGTCCAGTCATCTTCTGGATCCTGATATAATTTCCATTTTCATTGATAAGATAGTTAAGAGTGCCTAAGTAGCACAGGTGAGTGAATTTTCTGTATGGTAATCTGGTCGCCTTCTGGATCCTTTGTGTGGTCTCTGCTGTCTGACCAATAGATAGGTAACTCTTCAATACTTATCACAAGTGAATGAGGAAGGATATGTAAATTTCCTAGAAACTTAGGAATGAGGGTCCTGGCTTTTTGAGTGAGGAATTTTAGCCAAGGATTTCATACTAAAGTTATATTTCCCCTGTTCTTTATGTCTCCTTTCAACCTATTCATTTTTCTTTTATCCTACTTCAATCTCATCTACTTAAAGTCCTGTATTAATATAAAAACCTCTAGGCTGGAGGTGGTGGTGCACGCTTGTAATTCCAGTACTTGGGAGGCTGAGACAGGAGGATCCAGGTTCTCGGCCAACCTCAGCTACTTAGTGAGACCCTGTTTCAAAATAAAGAATAAAAAATAGAACTGGGGGGATGTGGCCTGGAGGTAGAATGCCCTTGGGTTCAATCCCCAATACCACACAAAAAATAAAAATAAGAAAACCTCTAGGTCTTATACCTGTAGTAGTAGAAGGGAATCGATTTAGGGTTAAGATTCTGGTATCCAAAATGACATACTTAGTGAGGCTCTCCACAACTTAGTAAGACCCTGTTTCAAAATAAAGTTTAAAAAATGGGGCTGGGGATGTAGCTTGGAGGTAGAATGCCTCTAGGTTCAATCCCCAGTACTGCAAAAAAAAATTACTTTCTTGTATGCCTCCCCCCCCCCTCTCTCGTATTGGGGATTGAATTGAACTCAGGGGCAGTCTACCTCTGAACTAGACCCCCCAGTCCAATTTTTTTTTTTGTATTGGAGATTGAACACAAGGGCATTCTACCTCTGAGCTAGACCCCATCTCTTTTATTTTTTATTTTGGCAGAGGATCTTGTAAGTTGTTGAGGGTCTCACTGTTGCTGATGCTGGCCTGAATCCTGAGATTCTCCTGTCTCAGCCTCCCAAGTACTAGGATTGCAGGTGTGTGTCACCTTACTCAGCTACTTTCTTGTGTGTCTCAATCATGAGCTTCAAATGCTCTAAGCAGAGTTGGAGCATGACCACTTTTCTTAGTCTGCACTTGATGCTGTTTGATGGATTTTAGGATATCTTCCAATTTTAACTCCAACATATTTGTGTCAACAATATATTTCTTCCAATCTTCTTGTTCTGGTGTCTGTTTTCCCATATTATCTAGGATTGACTCCAAGAAAAGTACGTTCTTAGCCAGGTGTAGTAGCACATGCCTATAATCCTAGTACTTGGGAGGCTGAGATAAGAGGATCACAGGGTTCAAGGTCAGCCTCAGAAACTTAGTGAGACTTTGGCAACTTAATAATGAGGTAGAATAGAAGGAATAAAATTTAGGTAGGAAGGAGACACTGGGAGGAAAAGAAAAAATATAGTTTTAAAATCTGGAGAGTTTTAAGCTAACTCCACCCCTTGGAAGTTTCTTAGGAGGTCCCATACCCTAATCCCCTGAAGCCCTGCCCCCACCTGAGATTCAGGCCCAAGGACACCTGAGATTCAGGGCCAAGGTCAGATCCATCTTGAAACCTGAGGAAGAAGAGGATCCAACTTGGAATGCCCACCTATCGCCCACCTATACCTGAAAAAGGAGGAGGTCCAGACTGCCTCTGTGCCCACCCCTCTTAAAAGTTTATTAAAAAGCCCCTTCCTCCTTTTTCCTCTCTCTCCCTTGCCCACATGGTCCAGAAGATCTCCGCTTACCTGTTTCCCTGAGTCCCTTACTTTCCTGAATAAATACCTGCTTTTGTTCCTGACTGGCACGTATTAAAATTCTTTTTTATCACGGAGGCCAAGGACCCACGAGTGGGACCGTGTTATCCCACGACAATAAGACCGTATTTCGAAATAAAAAAAATAAAAAGGGGCTGGTGGTATAGCCAGAGAATGAATGACCACGGGTCCAATCCCCAGTGCCACACATACACACACAAAGAATTACTGAATTATCAAATTCATTTTCCTATGGCATTATGCCATTTTTTCCCTGTGGTACTGGGGATTGAACCTAGGGGTGGTTCTACCTCCGAGTTATACACCCAGACCTATTTTATTATTTATTTTGAAACAGGGTCTCACTGAATTGCCCAGGCTGGCCTCTAAGTTGCAATCCTCCTGTATCAGTCTCCCAAATACTGGGATTACAGATGTGGGCCACCATGCCTGGCTTCATGCCTAAATTTTGAAATGTAACAATTAGGCTAAGTGTCACTAGATGATACCCTAAGAGAAACTGATTTTATTTTTATTGTGGGTAATAAGTGTATTGCCTTTAAGTCCCCAGTAGTTACAGCAATTTGAGTTGACAGCCAATGATTACTTGGTGAGAGGGCTGGCAGCAAAGAAAGGTACACATCTCAAGGCTGTCCTGAAATGTTTTCTGAATTTGCCACCACCTCCTACTTCATTTATTCCCTATTCTGGTTCATCATCTTAAAATGGTCAAATTTAAACACTTGAGGCAGGCACTGAGCCTGTGATGGTAATAAAGATGATAATACTACAAGTAGGTACTAACACTGTTGGGTTTTCATTATTTTTTTCTTTCTTGCCTGCCTGCTTGTCTGCCTGCTTACCTCCTTCCCTTCCCTTTCCTTTCTTCCTTCCTTCCTTCCTCCCTCCTTCCTTTCTTTCTTTCTTCCTTGTATGAGGGATGGAACCAGGGCCTCTCACATGCTAACATCCTCAATCCTAATACAGGGTTTCTTTTTCTTCTTATTCTTATTCTTATTCTTATTCTTATTCTTATTCTTCCTTCTCTTCCCCCCCCCCTCCTCCTTCTTCTTCTTGTGTGTATGTGGTGCTGGTAATTGAACCCAGGGGTATTCTACCTCTGAGCTATACCACTAGCCCTATTTAATTTTTTTATTTGGAAGTAAGATTTCACTAAGTCGCTGAGAGCCAAGAGCCTCGCTAAGTTGTTGAGGCTGGTCTTGAACCTGTGATCCTTCTCTCTCAGCCTCCCAAATCCTGGGATTACTGGTATGTGCCACCATGCCTAGCTAACAGTTTCTAATCCTCAACATCCTTGGGTCATTCTTATTCACTAGTGTGCAGGGAGTCTTCCTTTGGGCTACCAGGCAGCCAGAAATGGTGAGTATTGTCTTTATAATTGAGCAGGCCCAGGGGTCAGGGTATCAGAAGAGGAAATGTTCAGTGGGGCAGCAAAAATTCTATTATTCTCCTGAGTGAAAGCAGGGCAAAAGCCAAATAAATGGTGAGTGTGCCCTGCTTTTCCTACCAACTCAAAAACAAGCAAACATCATACTATGTGGATAATTCATAAAGTGATGCTCCTGCCTCCCTAAGCCACTACTGTTTTTTGTTTTGTTTTGGTTTGGTTTGGTGCTAGCAATCAAAAGAGCAACTCCTAAAGACACAAGCATGCAGGGTTTTAAATGTTTGACTTGCAGCTTTCTCTTTAAAAAAGAAAACTTTAGTAACAGTCCGGTATGGTGGTGCATGCTTGTAATCCTAGCATTTGGGAGGCTGAGACCAGAGGACTGGGTTCTCGGCCAGCCTCAGCTACCTAGTGAGGTACTCCACAACTTAGTGAGACCCTGTTTCAAAATAAAGAATAAAAAAATAGGGCTGGGGGTATAGCTCAGAGGTAGAATGCCCCTGAGTTCAATCCCCAGTACTGCAAAGAAAAAAAAAAAAACAAGGAAAACTTTAGTGACTTTGTAAATATGACAACTTTTTTTCCATTTTAAGCTTTTAGGCCACAAAGTGTCAGTCTGTGTAGGATGTGGGCATGCTTGTAGGAAGCCACACCTAACAACCAGAAATTTATTATGACTCAGGCCAGTTGATTTTAATGAGAATACAATGTTGAAAGCACAAAATAAACTTGCAAGTGGGGTGGGAACTGGGGGAGGGCTCAACAAGCGCTGTGTTCATGTATGCCTCTACCACTCTGAACTTTATCTGATGCATGATTACAATGCACTAATCATATATATATACATATCACTATATAACAGTTTCTTCCTTTGGGCTACTGGGCAGCCAGAAATGGCGAGTATTGTCTTTATAATTGAGCAGGCCCAGGGGTCAGGATATCAGAAGAGGAAATGCTCAGATATATATAATATATAAAACTGATATATATATATATATATAACTGATATATATATATATATATATATATATATATATATATATATATATATATGGAGCAGTTTCCATCCCTGGGATTTAGCCAGATTAGCATTACTAATATACAGGGTTTTCATTATTTGTTCTTGGTTTGTGGTACTGGGGATTGGACCCAGGGACATGACATTCTATCTCTGAGCTATACTCCAAGTTCTTTTTTAGTTTTGGTTTTGAAACAGGGTCTCACTAAGTTACTGAGGCTGCCTAAATTGCTGAGGCTGGTCTCAAACCTGTGATCCTCCTGTCTCAGCCTCCCAAATACTAGGATTACAGGCACGGGCCACAATGCCCAGCTTTAAACCAGAGGTTTGAAGAAGATCATATGTTGTCTCAGTTGGTCTTTCATGTTTAGAGCAGAGCATATACTTGCAAGCTGGTCAGCTAGAATTAACTCTGGGATTCATAACTCTAGACAGAATTCCAGAGTTGAAGCCACTGGCCTTCTTGCAAAAATAATATGCAACTTGCAGAAATTTAAGATTCACCAAAATAGCTTGCAGTCTGTGAATCAACCTTAGTAAAAAGACAATTGCTAACAAGAAATGATAAAAATATCAGGTTCCAAGCCAGGCATGGTGGCACATGCTTGTAATCCCAGCTACTCAAGAGGCTGAGGCAGGAGGAGTGCAAGTTAGAGACCAGCCTGGGCAACTTAGTGAGACCGCTGTATCAAAAATTAAAAACCAAACAAAAAAGGGTGTGTGTGTGTGTGTGTGTGTGTGTGTGTGTGGCTCAGTTGTAGACTGCCCCTGGGTTCAATTCCCAGTACTGACAAAACAAAAAAAGTTATCAGATTCTAAGATATTTGAAACTAGATATCCCTCGTCCATTTTTTTACATGACATTTTAGCATATTAAACCTGGTCAAGAATGGATTTTCCACATTTGCTTTAATAGATCAACAGAGAAACAGTTATGCTCACAGTTCTTAAAGCATATAATCCCACAGGGAACTGCCAATGACGCCATATCTACAAATGCTCAAATATTCTAAAAACCAACATGCTGCCAAGCACACACTTGTAATCCCAGGATTTAGGAGGCTGAGACAGGAAGATGGCAGGTTCCAGGCAGGTCTCAGCAATTCAGTAAGACCCTCAACAACACAGAGAGACCCTGTTTCAAAATAAAATTTTAAAAGGGGCTGGGAGGGTAACTTGGGTACAGAACATCCCTGGGTTCAGTCCCCAGAAGCACGAAAATAAATGAATAAATACAGTAATTAAGAGAGCCTTTTTGCTCTCTTTACAGAAGTGGCGTACTCACAGGCTCGGTTCCGGGTTTTAAAAGTGCAGGTGTAGAGACTGCAGGGCCTCACAGTCATAGATCTCAGAACCTGGAACCTTCTCCACAGTAATTTGCATGGAGCCCTTTGAAGAACAACCTTCAGGCTATTCATCATCACCATCTTTAGCTTGAAATCTCTATGGGTTGCCAAATATCTTGCAGGAGCTAAAAAACCTGGAGGAAAGAGGGCAGAGGAGGAAAAGCTGTGAACAATAGCGAATGAAAAGCACGTGGAAACTTCTAAGTAGGACAACATTCAGACTGGAAGTTCACACCCTGAGCTGGGGGGCAGGGTAAAAGAGAGCCTAGTGTTTTCACTCTTGTTCGTCAAGCTCATTGGTCCCTCGCTAGGTGGTGTCCAAAGGACTGACATAGGAGCTTTGCCTTTCCCTCAGGACTGGCAAATATTAGAGTCCCAGAGAAAAGATTCCATTCATCCATATGAATGAAAGCACTATTTATGGTATGCAGTTTCCTAAAATTAAAAAGAAAATTTACTCCCCGAAAGCTCAGTTTATTATCCAGCATGGTATTTGCATGGAGGAAGAATCAAAAAGAAACCACTTAAATTGTCAAAAAAAAAAAAAAAGAATTCAATGATTAAAACTCCCTCCAGGCAGCTTGAATAAAAAACATTCATCTGCTTTTGGATTGCTAAAGGAAAAAAAACAAGGTACATCCTGCCCAAATAGTCATGGGCGGTTTTGAAATCTAAGCTTAAATAGAATCCATGACTCTTTGCCGGTTTTTGTTGTAACAGTATAAGCCCTGGAACATGAAAAAAATGGTATCTCTCTCTCTCTCTCTCTCTCTGTTTCTCTGTCAGTCTCTCTCTGTGTGAGAATACCTCTCAGGTCTCTCTCTCTCTCTCTCTCTCTCTCTCTCTCTCTCTCTCTCTCTCTCTCTCTCTCTCTCTCTCTCGTCCCTCGTACCGCTTAGGTCTCTGTCTCTGTCGCTGTCTCTGTCTCTCTCTGTGAGAATACCTCTCAGCTCGCTCGCTCTCTCTCTCTCTCTCTCTCTATCTCTCTGTTTCTGTCTCTCTCTGTGACAGTACTTCTCAGGCCTCTCTCTCTCTCTCTCTCTCTCTCTGAACCCCTCACACGTTCACAGTTAAAGTGTTAGAAAATGATGCTCCCCGAGGCACTCACTAGGGGGTTCTGAAACGACAGTAATATTAACTTTAGCCACTTCTCCCCTTTCGGCCCCTCACCCCTGCTCCAATATTGCTTCATCCACTTTACTGCAAACGCCTATCTCTGTCCAGAGTGAACAAACAAGTTCTGAAGTTTAATTTTTTTTTTTTTGCTTGATTCCACGTGCATTTCACTGTAGATTTTCAAGTGTTAGTGTGATTCCTTGAGATGCATTCCGGGGGCTCTTTGGGACACCATCTGAGCAACCATAACTGTGGTGTGGCTTCGGCGCCCCATGCCCTGGGCCCGCCGAGTGCTCAGCCTCAAGTCCCTCTGCGCTCTGCCCACGTGGACTTCAGTTTCTCCAAGTCCTGAGGCCCCCTCCAGCCTGTGCGAATGCTATTCCTTCCCTGGACCGCACTCCCTATATCCGTGCCTGGCTAATCCCTGACCACCCTTCAGGTGACTGACTCCACAATCACTTCCTCAATGCTTCTCCCAACCACGAGCTCACCAGATAGCCTAGTACCCTCTTTTTGGTAGTAGTGCTTTATCACAGTGGAATTAAGTACCTGATCAGGAATGGAGATTACAACCCCATCCTCTGCAGCCTCATGTGGAAGGGACTACGTAAGTCTTGATCACAGCTACATCTCTTAGGGACACAGCACCTGGTCCACAATGGGTGTTTGAAAAATACTAGTTGAGGGACCAGAGCAGGCTCCCTTGGTGATGGAGAGGATGTTGATCTGCATTTCAAGAACAGAGAACTGGCATGTGACTGCCAGTGTGTTCTGGGGCAGTATTAAGGGGCTTTCTTTTATTTATTTATATATATATATATATATATATATATATATATATATAGTGGTACTGGTGATTGAACTCAGGGGCGTTCTACCTCCGAGCTATACCCCCAGCCCTATTTTTTATTCTTTATTTTGAAACCGAGTCTCACTAAATTGCGGAGTGCCTCACTAGGTAGCTGAGGCTGGCCGCGAACCCGGATTCTCCAGTCTCAGCCTCCAAAATGCTGGGATTACAAGCATGCATCACCACGCCCAGCTTAAAGGGACTTTCTTTTACTTAAATGCTACCACTACCCACTGGTAGACTGGTTTTTATTTTAGTGTGCCTTATTTTTTTTATTTTAAAACTTATCTTAAATATCTTATTTTTGCATCATTTAACTTTGTCATTATATATTCCTGCTTTTACATTTGCTCTTATATAGTACATTTTATTTTTACATATACCATTAAAATTGTTTCCATTTTCCATTATTGCATAGTATTCATATATCTCAGTAACTGGTTATTTTTGTGGTACTTGGGCTAGAACCCACAGGGGCTTTACCTCTGAGCTACACCCCAGCCCTTTTTGGGGGATTACTGGAGATTGAATCCAGGGGCACTCTGCCTGTGAGCTACACCCCCAGCCTTTTTTTTTTTTAATTTGAAGTAGGGTCTCACTAAGTTTCTGAGGCTGGCCTCAAACCTGCCATCCTCTTGTCTCAGCCTCCCAAGTACTGGAATTATAGGTGTACACCACCATGTCCAGCTGCTTTATATTTTATTATATTTCATTGTGATGTTGGGGTCCCAGAGCTAGGCAAGTGCTCTATAATCCCCAGCCCACATAGCTTGTTTATATTTCTGATATACATTTTTTTTAATGGTACTGGGGATTGGGCCCAGACATTCTACCACCCCTGAGCTATACTCCCAGCCCTATTTTCTTTTTTTTTTTGTGGTACTGGGGATTGAACACAGGGGCATTCTACCTCCAAGCTACACCCCCAACCCTATTTTTTATTCTTTATTTAGAAACAGGGTCTCACTAAGTTGCAGAGGGCCTCACTAAGTAGCTGAGGCTGGCCGAGAACCTTCACTCCTCCTGTCTCAGTCTCCCAAGTACTAGGATTACAAGTGTGCGTCACCACGCCTGGCCCTTATTTTCTTATTTTGAAATTGCGTCTCACTAAGTTACAGAGGGCCTCACTAAGTTGCTAAGGCTGGCTGCAAACCTGTGATCTTTCTGTCTCAGTCTCCCAAGTGTAGGGATTACAGGGGCCTTCTACTTCTGAGCTACCTCCCCTCACCCCAGCCTTTTTTATTTTTTGTTTTGAAACAGTGTCTTGCTAGGTTGCTGAGGTTCTCACTAAGTTGCCGAGGCTGTCCTTGAACCTACAACCTTCCTGTCTCAGCCTCCCTAGTCCTGGGAGTACAGGTGTGTGCCACCATGCCTGGCTTCTGATAAACTTTTAAATACTTGTCCTTTAAGAGAAGGGTCTCATAACTCTTCTTATAGGACCTAAGGGACCCACAATGTCTTGCCCGATCTAAAAGAGGAACCAACCTAAGTATAAACCTGACCTACGCTCACAAGGATGGGAATGATTCCAGTGCACATTTAAGTTTCAACAGTTACTATTGTCTTAGGTACTGTGTTGGATGCTGTGATTCTATGATGACCAACATCATAAAAAGAAATGAAGTCCAGACACATACTGCAATGGGATGAACCTCCCAAACATGATGCTACAGTGAAAGAAGTCACACACAAAGGTCACATACTAGTTTTTGGCACCACGACCACTACGAATTAAATAAGAATAAGACATGATTCAAGCCAGGGAACAACACATTTCAGGCCTCCTTGGAGGTACTGAAGAATATCTGTAAACCAGGCGCAGTGGTTTACACCTGTAATCCCAGTACTTGGGAAGCTGAGACGGAAGGATTATACAGGTTTGAGGCCTTTGCAAGTTAGACTCTAAGCAACTTAGTGAGACCTTGTTTCCAAATTAAAAAATAAATTAGGGCTGGGGGTGTAGCTCAGAAGTAGAGCACCCCTGGACACAATCCCCAGGATGCAAAGAAAAAAAAAACAAGAATAAGAGAACATGTTATTATCATCTGCTTTTTCATATAAATAAATTATGATGAACAAATCCAATTTTAAAGGAAATGGCATCATCTCTACCATTCTACCTCCAAGGAAATTTATGCCAAAATGGAAGGCTTTGACCTGTGAACTGATGGGAAATGCAGAAACCCTATTGAGTATTTTGAAGACTGAACAATCTTGCTTAGCAGGGATACCCACCCAAAACCAACCGGAAGTCATATATATGTCACCACTGAGACACATTGGGGCAAGGCCTGTTGATTGCAAAGTAACTTGCATTATATTGAGAAGAAACAAGACAGAAGGCAGACTGGTGCTTGTGAGGGGAGTGAGGGAAAGGGAAAATGGGTAGTAGGTACTTAGTGGGGTCAGGGTTTGTTCCCGAGGTGATGAAAATGTTCTGGAACTAGATAGAAGTGGGGATTGCACAATGCAAGACCCTAAATGCCACTGGATTGTTCACTTAACAAATGCTAACTTAGCAGGGTGCAGTAGCGCATGTCTATAATCCTAGTACTCAGGAGCCTGAGACAGGAGGGTGGCAGGTTCGAGGCTAAGGCATAGTAATTTAGTGAGACTCTGTTTCTAAATAAAAAATAATAAGGGCTAGGGGTGTAGCTGAGACGTAGAACTGCTGTGGGTTTAATCCCCAGAACTACACACACACACACACACAGAGGCTAATTTTATGTTATGTAAATTTTACATCAATACTGTTCATTATAAAACTATGGGAAGCCGGGCGTGGTGGCGCACGCTTGTAATCCCAGCATTCCGGGAGGCTGAGACCGGAGAATCCGGGTTCCCGGCCAGCCTCAGCTACCTAGTGAGGCACTCCACAACTTAGTGAGACTCGGTTTCAAAATAAAGAATAAAAACAAGGGCTGGGGGTGTAGCTCGGAGGTAGAATGCCCCTGAGTTCCATCCCCAGTACCGCCAAAATAAAATAAAATAAAATAAAACTATGGGAAATACACACAATGGAATTCCACTCAGCAATAAAGAAGAATAAAATAATGTCATTTGCAAGAAAATGGAAGGACCTGGAGAACATTATGTTAAGTGAGATTAGCCAGTCAAAGAAAGTGAAGAGACAAATGTTTTCTTTAATATGCACAAGCTAGGGAGTAACTGGGATACCAGAGGGACTCCAGATAATGGAGGAAAAACCTCAGAGGAGCCAGGGAAGTGTTCTAAGGGGAGGGGAGGGGAAAGACTGACGTTCATTATTAGAAATACTAACATCAATTGTGCGTACATATGTGAAAATCCCAATGCCAATCTCAGTGCTCTGTATGGGAAGGGGAGAGATGGGGGGCAGGGCATCAAGTGCTGTGTGCATGTATGTCAATGCCAGCTTGATATACATTAGGATGTGAGACCATAATGCACCCATAAAAGCACATAAAAATTACAAAAAAATTAAAAATTAAAAAAAAAAGAAAAGAAAGATGAACAAGGAAAACACACAGCAAAGACGTTCACAGCAGGTGTTTCTGCCTTCTCAAATTCTGCCTTCTGTTGCCAAAAGCAGGGCTCTCAGCATTTTGGCCCTGACTTTAGGAGCAAAGGCACAAAAAGAGAAAGTCGGGGGACACTAAAGACACATTTCCCTCACAGATGTGAATTTTTCTTCCCAGAAAGAATGAAAGATTAAGCCGGGCGTGGTGGCGCACGCTTGTAATCCCAGCATTAGGGAGGCTGAGACCGGAGGATCCGGGTTCGCAGCCAGCCTCAGCTACCTAGTGAGGCACTCCACAACTTAGTGAGACTTGGTTTTGAAATAAAGAATAAAAAATAGGGCTGGGGGTATAGCTTGGAGGTAGAATGCCCCTGAGTTCAATCCCCAGGACTGCAAAAGAAAAAAAAAAAGATTAAAAAAAAGAAAAAACCATGATTCCCATCAGTACCGAGCAAGGAGGCAAACACTGTGATTTCATCCCCCTCACTCCACATGCACATCCCTGCTATGAACTGCCCGGGATCTGGCTCTTCTCTGTATCGCTGTTAGGGTTTGGATTTAGAATGTCCTCCAGACCTCACATGGTAGAAGAGGCAGCCATGTTGGAGGCGGGCCTTAGTTGCTGGGGAGGGGAGTCCCTGTGTGGTCTTAGGGATTAGATATGCCCCTTGCCCCCTCCACTTGCTCTTTCTGCTTCCCGTCATCATGCCAGCTTAAAATGGACGATATAGAAGGACTGAAATCTCTAGACCCATAAGCAAATAAATCTTCTAAATTTTGCCTGTGTCAGGCATTGGATCAGAACGCTGACTGAGACCCTGAACCTCTGTCCTTGTCCCTGCTCCCTCTGATCTAGAAAGGAGAGAGATCCACCTAAGGGAAAGGAGAGAAAATAGCCAGGCGTGGTGGCACATGCTTGTAATCCCAGTACTTGGGAGGCTGAGACTGGAGGATCCAGGTTCGCAGTCAGCCTCAGCTACTTAGTGAGGTTCTCTGCAACTTAGTGAGACCGTGTTTCAAAATAAGGAATAAACTGAGGTGCCACTTGGAGGTAGAATGCCCCTGAGTTCAATCCCCAGAACCACAAAAAAAAAAAAAAAAAAAGAAAAGAAAGGAGATTAAATCACGTCTGACAAACCTTGTCCACTGAAAACACACAGTTACTTCCTATCACTGTGCTCCAAGGAACCATTAAAGGCTCCAGGTAGAACTCACATTGGCTATCCATCTTCAAGCCGTGGCTATCATCAAGCCATCTGCCCAGACAAGTATTGCACCAGGCTTTGGCCCAGTTCCACGCGATTTCAGTACGCATCACTTTGCCAGTGCACACACTGGACTCAAGAGGAGATGTACAGTCATCACATGAAAGACTGGTAGAAAGTTCGTGAATCCCATGGAGGTTCCTCACCTCCAAAGCCTAACTCTCCCTGGGATTGTTAGGCCAGTGTCGTTTAAATTGGATCCACATGGCCCAAAAGCTCTTTGGAGGTCTCTACTTGTTAAGATCGGTTTTGCTTCTAATTTTGTGTGTATGTTTGTGTATGTACCTTTTTAGAGGATGTATGTGTGTCAAAATACACCTTATTCAAGAGATGTGAAACTTTGACTCCAGATTTAAAATATAGACTGGTAGCCAGCCATGATGAGGTAGAATAGAAGAAATAAAATTTAGGCAGGAAGGAGACATTGGGAAGGAAAGGAAAAATATAGTTTTAAAATCTGGAGAGTTCGTAAGCTAGGTCCCACACCCTAATACCCTGAAGCCCTGCCCTCACCTGAGATTCAGGGCCAAGGACACCTGAGATTCAGGGCCAAGGTCAGATCCATCTTGAAATCTGAGGAGGAGGAGGATCCAACCTTTTCTGTGCCTACCCTCCTTTGGATGACCACCTATAGGTCTGGACTTCTTCTGTGCCAACCCCCTCTCATATAAGGACTAAGGAGGCAAAGGACTCACTCTCTTGGCCTCCTGCTCCGTGACTCAGAAGATCTCTGCTTACCTGTTTTCCCCAAGTCCCTTATTTTCCTGAATAAAAACATGCCTTTTGTTCCTGACTGGCATGTGTTAAAATTCTTTTTATCACAGATGCCAAGGATCCACGAATGGGACCGTGTTATCCCACAACAGCCATGGTGGCACACGCCTGTAATCCTAGTACTTGAGAGGCTGAGACAAGAGGATCACAGGTTAGAGGCCAGCCTCAGAAATTTAGTGAGACCCTCAGGAACTTGGTGAGCCACTATTTAAAAAAAATCTAAAAAGGGCTAGGGGTGTAGCTTGGAGATAGAATGTCCCTGGGTTCAAATCCCAGTACCAAAAAAACACCCCCCCAAAAACAAACAAACAAACAAACAAAAAAACCTAAAAAAACAAATGACAACAAGAAAAAAAAAAAACCATAGACTAGGAAATACTTTCAAGAGATTACCTTGATAATGCTTTGAGGTAAATAATAGCACCTTGTTTTCAAGTACCTTTCTTAACTGAATTGACAAAGCAGCCTTACAGAATAATAGGTCATTGGTGGTTGCTTCAATTCAGAATCAGATTCTGCTTTCTTTTTCTTAACTTTTTGTAATGGAAAACTTCAACCTTAGGCAAATGCAGTTGAACCTCCGTATCAGTTTCTGTGTCTGTGTTTTTAGCCAACCACAGACTAAAATTACTTTTAATATACTCCATCTAATAGCCAGGGATGGTGGCGCATGCCTGCAATCCCAGTACGTGGGAGGCTGAGACAGGAGGATCAGAGGTTCAAGGCCAGCCTCAGTAACTCAGGGATACTCAGTAACCTAAAGAGAACCTGTTTCAAAAATTTTAAAAAAGGGATGGGGAGGTATTTAATCTCCAGTACTATACACACTCGAGCACATGCACACACACACGCACACACACAAACAAACAAACACACACACAACTGCATCTTGCCAGGTACAGTGATGTTCGCCTATAATCCCACCACTTTGGAGGCTGAGACAGAAGGTTCACAGGAGGTTTGAGGTCTGCCTTGGCAACTTTAGCCAGAGCCTGTTTCAAAATAAAAAAAAATAAAAGGGCTGGGGGTGTAGCTCGGAAGTAGACTGCCCCTAGGTTCAATCCTCAATACCAAAACAACAACAAACCCCAAACTGTATCCATATTGAACATGTATTGACTTTTTCCTTATAATTTCTCCCTAACTACTATAGCCTAAGAACCATTTAAATAGTAACTATTTACAATGTAGGGGATTTAAAGTATATGGGAGCCTAACATGGTGGCACACACCTGTAAACCCAGTACTTGGGGGGCTGAAACAGGAGAATCACAGGCTCAAAGCCAGCCTCAGCAACTTAGCAAGTCCTTAGTAACTTAGACAGATCCTGTTTCCCAATAAAAAATAAAATCAGTCTGGGGGTATAGCTTGGAGGTAGAGTGCCCCTAGGTTCAATCCCCAAAACCACAATAAAAAAAAGTATATGGGAAGATGAATATAGGTCAGATGCTAATACTATGTCATTCTTTCAGCGTGAATAATTTTT
This sequence comes from Graphiurus murinus, assembly GCA_004027655.1. Lineage (NCBI taxonomy): Eukaryota > Metazoa > Chordata > Mammalia > Rodentia > Gliridae > Graphiurus > Graphiurus murinus. The sequence goes on from PVLC010023302.1 coordinate 15,721, forward strand.
AAAAATTTGGCCAGGCGTGGTGGCACACGCTTGTAATCCCGGCATTTCAGAGGCTGAGACTGGAGGACCCGGGTTCGTGGCCAGCCTCAGCTACTTAGTGAGGCACTACGCAACTTAGTGAGACCCTGTTTCAAACTAAAGAATACAAAATAGGGCTGGGGGTATAGCTCGGAAGTAGAATGCCCCTGAGTTTAATCCCCAGTACCACAAAAAAAGTTAAATTTATTTTTACCAATACATAAAACATGAATGTATACCTATTTATGGGGTACCATGTGATATTTGGTACATGTAAACACTGTGACTATGCCATGTTATATAAATGACTCGAGCTTCTGCAGATTTTTCTATCTGAAGGGGTCCTGGAGTCAGTCCTCCATGGATATTGAGGAATGACAATATACTGAGAATACTATATTAAAACCACCTATGTATCCAATATTCCACTTTAATAATTATCTATTTGTGGACAGTCATTTCTTATTTATATTCCCCCCTTCTTCCCCTCTTCAGGTTATTTTGGAGCAAACTTGAGAGCATATTAATTTATCCATGACTATAATTTTCATAGGAAAATATCCTCCTAATTCAGTTTCCTCTCCATAAAAATTGTCCGTATAAAACTACCTCTAATGGTCATTTATTTATGAATATGAAAACTATCTCTGCCAAAATGTTAAAAATCCAAAAACCAAGAACAGAGATAGCGGTCCTGGATGATTTTTATTTATTTATTTTTGTGTGTGTGTTACTGGAGATTGAACCCAGTGGAATTCTATCTCTGAGCTATACCCCCAGCTCTGTTTTGTTTCATGAATTTTTTTTTTCTTTTGAAACAGAGTCTCACTAAGTTTTGGAGGGCCTCACTAAGTTGCTGAGGCTGGATGTGAACCTGCTTTTCTCCTGTCTCAGCCTCTTAAGTACTGGGGATTACAAGCATATGCCACCACTCCCAGCTTCTAGATGATTTTTAATACCATTTTATGTCAATAATATCAAATAATTACAACTAGTCAGGATTCCCTGTGATAAAATTGATTTGGCACTAAAATGAAATTTCAAATTCTATTGAGACATATAGGGAAAACTTCCCTAAACTTTGTTTCCCTTCCACTGACTACTATTCTTGAATTGAAGCAATACTGAACTACTATTTTATTTTGTTTTGTTTTTTGCGGTACTGGGGATTGAACTCAGGGGCATTCTACCTCCGAGCTATACCCCCAGCCCTAGTTTTTATTCTTTATTTTGAAACCGAGTCTCACTAAGTTGCGGAGTGCCTCACTAGGTAGCTGAGGCTGGCCACGAACCCGGATCCTCCAGTCTCAGCCTCCCGAATGCTGGGATTACAAGCGTGCGCCACCACGCCCGGCTTCTGAACTACTATTTTATGTAAAGCACTGTATTGGTGTAAAGGTGAAAAAATCATGCCTTTTCCCCATTCTACAATGATTGCCATCTATATGAAAAAACTGTTTAAACAAATACTCCTCTCTTCTTTGTTATACTTTTAAAATTATGTCAAAATATGCATAGGACTTCTCTTTTTTTTTTTTTGCGGTACTGGGGATATTGAACTCAGGGGCTATACCCCCAGTCCTATTTTTTATTCTTTATTTTGAAACCGAGTCTCACTAAGTTGCGCAGTGCCTCAATAGGTAGCTGAGGCTGGCCTTGAACCCAGATCCTCCGGTCTCAGCCTCCCAAATGCTAGGATTACAAGCATGTGCCACCACACCCGGCTGGACTTCTTATTTATTTATTTATTTATTTATTTATTTATTTATTTATTTATTTATTTATTTTGTGGTACTGGGGATTGAACTCAGGGGCGTTCTACCTCCGAGCTATACCCCCAGCCCTATTTTTTTTTTATTCTTTATTTTGAAACCGAGTCTCACTAAGTTGCGGTGTGCCTCACTAGGTAGCTGAGGCTGGCTGCGAACCCGGATCCTCCGGTCTCAGCCTCCCGAATGCTGGGATTACAAGCGTGCACCACCACGCCCGGCTGACTTCTCATTTTAACCAATTGTAATTATACAAATTTAGCAGCAATAAAATATATTCACAATGTTGTGTAACCATCATTACCATCATCCTCAACATAGACTCTGTACACATTAATAATAACTCCTCCCTCTCCCCGGGTTACCTTTATTCTACTATATGTTGCTATGTAGTCACCTATTCTAGTGATCTCATATAAGTGGAACTATACAATATTTATCCTTCTGGGACTGGCTTATTTTACTTAGCATAATTAAAAAAGATTGTGTATGTGTGTGTGTGTGTGTGTGTGTGTGTGTGTGTGTGTGTGTGTGTGTGTTACTGGGTATTGAACTATTGCACTCAGGGGCATTCTACCTCTGAGTTATACCCTGAAACCTTTTTTGAAATTTTTTGTTTTGAAACAAGATCTCTGTAGGCTGCTGACAGTCTCGCTAAGTTGCTGAAGCTGGCCTGGAACCTGCAATCCTCCTGTCTCAGCCTCCCAAGTCCTAGGGTGACAGGCATGCTCCATCATGCCTAGCTTAAACAGGTATCTCTCTTTTTTTTTTTTTTTTTTTTCGGTACTGGGGATTGAACTCAAGGGTGTTCTACCTTCGAGCTATACCCCCAGCCCTATTTTTTATTCTTTATTTTGAAACCGAGTCTCACTAAGTTGTAGAGGGCCTCACTAGGTAGCTGAGGCTGGCCGTGAACCCGAATCCTCCAGTCTCAGCCTCCCAAATGCTGGGATTACAAGCGTGTGCCACCACACCCGGCAACAGGTATCTTTTAATCGAAGCTGCATGTGATAACAACCTCAATTCAGTGCGATGGGAACACAGAGGACAGAGGCTCTAAGTTTCAGTAGGGGTAGCATTTCAGACGGTGTGATCAACTGATGGGGCAAAGGCAGAGGGGAAACTTCCGGAATGTTGAGGACATTGGGGAGGAGGGTAGAGATTAGGCTCCAAGGCCAGAGAGGACAGCTGAGGTTGAAGTAGGCAGAACTTGAGCTTATTCCATGAACGTTTCCAGAGTCAGAGGGATGTGGGCAAACAAGTGGAAAAGATGTCTCTCTCTTTTATAATCTAGCTGCAGAAAGAGACTTAGTAACTTGCTGGAAGATAATCCCAGGTACAATGTGCACTGACCAGAGGGGACCTGTGGGTTCGGCTTTCTAAGGGAAGGTTGTGATAAGACAAGGCCAAGGGCATGCCTGCCTGCCTTGGCAATTGTATAAACAAAGGAGATAAATGGACACACAAGTGGCCAGAGGGCAGGGCCTGCACAAGAAGCCGCATGGGGGTCTTAGGCCCATTAGCATGGCTCTCAGAGAAGTCTGAGTAAGTGACCCCTGGCTTTGCTCCACAACAAAGTGCTGGGGTGAACCCAGGCTGGCCTGTCAGGCTGGGGATGAATGCTGAAGCTGCGTTCACGCCTTGGGGCATGGCCCACACTCGGCAATCATGCTGTCTGTGAGCAACTCCAAGGCTGGTAGCCGATGACATATGGCCTAGAAGAAGTGTCTCCCGCATGCCCCACACTGGCCCTTTAGGAGGAGGGGGCTGGAAGGCTCCAGAGCGCCTGACCTCACTTTCACTCTCTCAATCATTCTCTACAAAGCCCACCACCCAGTGGAACTGGATGGGGATTTGAGATTAATTGAGGGGATAGTTTCCAAAGCTTTGAGATGTTATTGCAGGTGTATAGCAGGAAGCACCGATGGTTTCTGAAGGCCCTGGCAAAAGAACACAGGATGAATAGGAATGGAAAGAATGGAGCCAGAAAAGTCAAGGGGGGAGGTGATTCACTCAATGACACTCCATTCAATCCATCACTCTTTTATTCTTTCTTTAAGATATCAATCAAGCATGTGTTACATGCCAGGCACTGTTCTAGGCTCACTGGGGAAACAAAACAAAGTCCCTACCCCTGTGAAGTTTACATTCCAGTAGGCAGATACAGATAATAAACAATGCATATAATAAATGAGCCAGTTGTAGAGACAATTTGAATACACTCAATGAAAAGCAGAGCAGGATGATAAGATGAATCTGGAGTGCCACTGGAGAGGGGGTGTTGTATTTAGACTCATAAAAAAGGCAAAATGAAGCCGGATGTGGTGACGCACGCTTATAATCCCAGTACTAGGGAGGCTGAGATAGGAGGATCCGGGTTCACAACCAGCCTCAGCTACTTAGTGAGGCCCTCCACAACTTAGTGAGACCCTGTTTCAAAATAAAGAATAAAAAATAGGGCTGGGGATGTAGCTCGGAGGTAGAATGCCCGTGGGTTTAATCCCAAGTACCACCAAAAAAAAAAAAGGGCAAAATTGTAGCAAAGGATGGAAAGAGGTAGAGAATTAGTTATATGACTCTGTAGAGGAAGGACATTCCAGTTAGTGGGAACTGCTTGTGCAAAGACCCACAAGTGTTAACCTATCTGGCACATGCAAGGGTATTAAGGAGGCCAACAGGGCAGCAATGAAGGGAACCAGGAAGAGGGATAGCAGGAGATGAGGTCCAGAGGTGAGGATGACAGATCAAGTAGACCTGTAGGCCACCACAAAGGTTCTTTCTCTAAATCAGGGTTGTTGCCATTTTTTAAATTAATTAATTAATTTGCGGTACTGGGGATGGAACCCAGGGGCATTCTACCTCTGAGCTACATCCTCAGCCCTAATTTTTTATTCTTTGTTTTGAAACAGGGTCTCACTAAGTTGTGGAGGGCCTCACTAAGTAGCTGAGGCTGGCTGCGAACCCGGATCCTCCGGTCTCAGCCTCCCAACTACTGGGATTACAAGCTTGCGCCATCACACCCAGCTCATTGTGGCCATTTTTGACCAGATGATTCTTGGTTGTGAGGGGCTGTTCTGCGCACTGTAGGGTATTTAGCAGCATCCCTACTGGCTAACACCCACTAGATGCCATTAGCACCCTATAGCAGGGTTGTAACAAAAAGTCTCCAAACATTGCCAGATGTCCCCAGGTGGGAGAGGCTGCCCCAGATGGAGAACCACTGCTCTAGGAGAAAGGGGGAGAAAACAAAGTTTCAAGGAGCAGAGGGAATATCTGATTTACATTTTTAAAAGATCACTCAGAGCCAGGCATGGCAACGCACACATGTCATCCCAGTACTTGGGAAGTTGAGACAGGAGGATTACAGGTTTGAGGCCAGCCTCAGCAACTTGGAGAGATGCTATTTCGAAATAAAATATAAAATAGGGCTGGGGGGGGGTTAGTTCTGAGGTAGAATGCTACTGAGTTCAATCCCCAGCATGCCCCCCCCCAAATTTTTCAGTGTGACCTATTGAAAATCACTTTGAAGTCAGGCGTGGTGGCACACACTTGTAATCCCAGCATTTGGGACCGGAGGGTCCAGGTTCGAGGCCAGCCTCAGCTACTTAGGCACTCCGCAACTTAGTGAGACCCTGTTTCAAAATAAAGAGTAAAATATAGGGCTGGGGGTATAGCTCGGAGGTAGAATGCCCCTGAGTTCAATCCCCAGTACTGCAAAAAAAAAAAAAAAAAAAAAAAAAAAAAAAAAAAAAAGAAAAGAAAATCACTTTGAGAGGGCTGTAGCTCAGTGGTAGAGCACTTGCTTAGCATGCAAGAGGTCCTAAGTTTCAATCCCAGCACCACAAAAAAAATCTCATTGGGGAGTGGGATGGGGGTGGGGTGGGGGGGCTAGAAGCAGGAAGACTATTTACTATTTAGGACAATCCAAGGACTTGAACTAAGTATGTCACAGTGGAGGTTGTAAGAAATGGTTGAAGTTTGGATGCATCTTGGAGATAGAGCCTGTAAGACATGAAAGAAAGGATTTAAGGATTACTGCAAGATTCCTCGCCTACGCAACTGGAAGGACAGAGTTGTCATGAACTGAGATAGGGAAGATAGCGGCTGGAATAGATTTTGAGTGGGACATCAGTAGGTCAGGTTGGGGCATCCCAAGTTTTAAGTGAAATTCCAACAATCCAAGTGAGAGAATAAGAAGCCCTGAACTGGGCAGTGAGAGTAGAGACAGGCAAGATACTTAACAAAAAAGTGAAAGGAAGCCTCATCATTTTATGGTTGGACCAATGCTTGGTAGAATGAGGATGAATTCCTAGGCAGAAAACCCGAACCCGGCATGAGAAACAGGAAAGGAAATGTCTTAACATTTATCGTAGTGGATTTGAGGTGCCAAATGGGACAGCCAAGTGGAAAAGTCTAGAAGAGAGTTGGCAATGCAGCCCTGGTGCTAAGGAGTGGTTACAAAGCCAGAGACAAAGGGAATGTCCCCTCCCTCCAAGAGTTACAGCTGTACTGAGGGAGACTGGCAAAAAGGAGCAATTAAGGATGCCAAGAGACTGAGAAAGAACAAAGACAGCCAAAAAAGGAACAGAGCATGGAAGGTCAGGGGTGAAGAAAGTTCCAGGAAAACCCAATTAAATAGAAACCCAGTTTAGCTAATGCTAGGCTCCAATACCTATAATAAAACATGAGGGTTTTGTTTTGTGTGTGTGTGTGTGTGTGTGTGTGTGTGTGTGTGTGTGTGTGTGTGATACTGGGGTATATTCTGGACTATACTCTGAGCTACACTCCCAGCCCTTTTTATTCTTATTTTTATTTATTTTGAAACAGGGTCCCACTAAGTTGCTGAGGGCCTTGCTTAGTAGCTGAGACTGGCCTTGAATCTGCAGTCCTCCTGTCTCAGCCTCCCAAGTACTGGGATCACAGGCATGTGCCACCACATCTGGCTACATGAGGTCTTTAATGCTCATGCCTAAGGCCAATCCCTTCTGTTGCCTTAGAAGTAATGATTTATTGAAAGTTGGTTATTTATAACTTACTGTACTCCTAATAACCAAGCTTGGGAAACCATAAATAATGTTTAACCATCAAACATAGCATATTACAATGCACTGCTACCATTTGTTACTGTATTTTATGAAAAATCTCTCTGTGCTTAAGTTGGTCTGCAGACTCGATGGACCACAGAAAAGCTAAGCTTTCTGTTCCATATGCTCTGTGCTATACCTGATTATTTATGTACATCTGTGGACTTTACTGATATGTCCCTTATCTGCTGTTTTGCAGATTTAGAAATGTGTGGGGAGAGATTCTAAAAGCCCTTAAAGAATCATTCATAAATCATTATTACATGACAAACAGTTTGAATTCTGCCTGATTATACTATTTATATCTGCACTGAACAGACAGCAAAAAAAAAAAAGTACTCTGTCTAAAGGTTACGATAACATTGAAAGAAATTCCTTGATCCTCATCAGATTGAGCCCTCCTTCATTATCTCAGGTCCCAGTTGCAAAAGGAAGTGGGCCTTTTGCAATCCCCTGAAATCTAAATCAGCCATGGCATTGGCAGAGCTTGACTGAGAAAGCTTAGCTTCTTCCTCTCACCCACTTCTTCCCTTGGGAGCATGAACCCAATCTGAGGTAGTCAAAATTTCAAAATCTATGTCTAACGATTGCTCCGTGTGTGATAAATATCTGCCCCCATGCAGCCGATGAGATGAAAGACGCTTTCCTCTTCTTGTTATATTTCCCAAATCCTCTTATCCACTCATTTATTTGCAATTCACTCGAACTTTGTTGTGTTCCAACTGCGAGCTGGTCACATCTTTTGCCTGGTTCCATGGAGAAGAAGGCAGGAGCTTTGTTCAGGCACAGAGAACTGTGCTGTTGCTGCCTTTGGCCTCTCAGTGAATTCCAGTCCAGGTACTGATTAAAAACTATCTGAGTCAAGGAGGAAAGTCCAAAAAAAAGCTGAAAAGTTTTCTATTTCCAAAAGATCCTTGAACAGGGGCTATCCTGAGGAATGTGCTCAGGGGTCTGGGCTGCTTCTCCCCATATTGCAGGAAGGTTTTTGTTGGTTGGTTGGTTGATTGGTACTGGGGATTGAACCCAGGAGCATTCTACCTCTGAACTACACCCCCAGAGCTACGTTATTTTTTAGTTTGCAACAGAGACTTGCTAGGTTGCTGAGAGAGTCTCGCTAAGTTGCTGGGGCTGGCTTCGAACTCGCGATCCTATCTCTGCCTGCCAAATACTGGGATTACAGGCATGCGCCACCTTGTCCGGCCAACAAAAGAAGTTTTTTTTTTTTTTTTTTAATAGCAGGGTGGAGACTGATTATCAATAAAAGAAGAAGAGGAAGCAGAAAGCAATGTGGTTTTCAGTGGCTCAAGAGAACAAGTTCTATCCAAACTAAGGTGTACACACTAACTTCCAGTATTGCTTAAGTTTTCCCGGAGAAAACTCACGGGAGGGGAGGGCACCGACATTAATAGTAACGAGCTGCCACCAGCCTCAGGGTAGAACCATTTAACAACCAATGCAACAAAGAATCTCAGCCACCAACAAAGTATTTTGGAGGTTCCTCTCCTCCAGCTCTAGGGCGGGGCATAAAACAAAAAGGCCAGAAGAAGGAAGGGATTGCTGAGTGAGGACGGCTCAAATTTATCCGCTGGCACAGCGGTGATGTCAATCGCCTGCCCTGGGGGTGGCTGCGATTCTGTCCACCGCTCCTGGCACAGTGAGGGAAGAAATACAGATCAGATCTGAGTGAGTTCCAGCTCGCTGCTCCTCGGTTTCTGGAACTTGCAAGCTTCGGATTTGTAGCTTTGACCTCGTCCCCAGCTATATACTTAGAGCAAGCTGGACTTTCATGAGTTATTCAGATTTAACCTACTCTGGTGACACGCCGTCCCGAAGAACTGCCCTTCCGTCTCCCACAAATTCTTGGCAACAGGTGTTCTCTTGCCAAGTGCAAAGAGCCCTTAAAGGAGGTACAGCCGTTTGTCTAGTGATTCCTATGGTGGAAGAAGAGAGCTGCGGTGGGGAGGACGATGCCCTGCTAGGCCCTCACAGTCCGGGGGGGGCCCCAAGGGGAGGGCAGAAAATACTCGTAGAACCAACAGCTGTCCCAGCCGCTAGACCCAGAGCGGCGGGGGGGAGGGTCATGGGGAGGATCCCGAGCCTCTATGGGTCTGCCAGTCCTCGCCTCCATCCCCACTGCATTCGGCAGCCCATCCTTACCTGAGCGTTCCCTCAGAGCGCTAACTTCGCAGCTCGCTCGCCTCCGGGGAGCCGGGACTCGCGCGTCCAGCAGTCATAGCCTCGCCCCCTAGTGCCCTGTCTCTCCCCACCTTCCCGGGCCACGCCCCTCAATTGTGGCCACGCCCCTACCATACTTTCCTGCCCTGCAGCTTCCATACGTACCGCCCTGGCCACGCCCCATCAGGCTGTGCCAGCCTCCGCCCTCCTCCCTGGCCACACCCCTCCTGTCTCTCCCACGCCCCTCCATCCTGAGCCAGCCTCTGAGCTCCGCTCTGGCCCCACCCCCGCCCCTCCCGCAGGACGAACCCCACTTGGCTCCCTCTGCCTGCCCCTGGCGACATTTTTAGGATGAAATCTGACTGCAGGCCTATGAGCTTCGTCTAAAAAGGTGACTTTCCACAGGTTTCTCCCATCTCCAAACACCATGACTTCATGGGCTGGGAACAGGTGACTCAGTAGGGAAACAAACACTTGAGGTTTCATATTCCGCTAGCTTTCATGTTCAATTTACCCGAGTTTCTTAACATCCTCTAAACAACTTGAACTGTGCATCCGTGTTCCTCCCACTGTTTTGTTTTTTGTTTTAATACTGGGGATTGAAGCCCAGGCAAGTTCTACCTCTGAGCTATACTCCCGACTCTATTGTGTGTGTGTGTGTGTGTGTGTGTGTGTGTGTGTGTGTGTGTGTGTGTGTTACTGGGTATTGAATCCAAGGACACTCCACCTAACAGCTACACCTCCGGCCCGATTTTATTTATTTATTTATTTATTTATTTATTTATTTATTTATTTTTGCGGTACTGGGGATTGAACTCAGGGGCATTCTACCTTCGAGCTACACCCCCAGCCCTATTTTTTATTCTTTATTTTGAAACCGGGTCTCACTAAATTGTGGAGTGCCTCACTAGGTAGCTGAGGCTGGCCTCGAACCCGGATCCTCCGGTCTCAGCCTCCCGAATGCCCGGATTACAAGCGTGCGCCGTAATCGTGTGCGCCACCACGCCCGGCTTATTTTTTAATTTTTT
>PVLC010023303.1:0-25801 GCA_004027655.1 Graphiurus murinus
CCTGCTGTCCCTCCGAGGTGTTGTTTGGAGGACTCCTTTGTTCCCCCGACCGGCTATCTGAGTTTTCTTCCGTTGTGGTTCAGCTTTCGCCCCTTTTTGTTGCTTTTTTTCTTCTGTAAAGAAGCTGGTTTTGGGGCAAATTTGATTTGGAAGAACAGCGTCTGGGGAGAGGTATTTCACTCAGACGCCATCTTGTCCCCTTCCAGAAGCTTTTCTGTAGACCAACCATAAATTGACTGAAAAATAAATTCAGAAAACATTTCCACTCACAATCCCCCAAAACAATAAAATATTCATGAATAAACCTAGCCAATGAAAATTATAAATCATTGAAAAAAGAAATTGAAGGTATTAGAATATGGAAGGACCTCTCATGCTCTTGAATAGACAGAATAAATTAGACCAGTTACTTGAAGATGGCATAGGACTAATACCTTGCAGTTACTTGAACATGGCATAAGACTAATACCTTTGTCTATACAAGGGTAAAAACTTCCTCAATGAGACCCCAGAGGCACAAGAAATTAAAAGGAGGAGCAATATGTGGGATTGCATTAAATTGAAGAGCTTCTGTGCAGCAAATGAAACTATCAAGAACCTCAAGAGAGTCAACAGAATGGAGGAATATTTTTGCTAGCAACTCTTCTAATAAATGACTAATATCTAGAATATACAGAGAACTCAAGAAACTCACTGCTAAGAAAACAAATAACACAATAAAAAATGGACAAGTGATCTAAATAAAAACTTCACAAAAGAAGAAATACAAATAGCCAATAAATGTATGAGGAAATGTTCAACATCATTAGCAATCAGAGAGATGCAGATCAAAACTACCCTGAGATTTCACCTAACCCCAATTAGAGTGGCAATTATTAAAAAAAAAAACAATAATAAAAAATGCTGGCAAGGATGTGGAGAGACTCTGATAAATTGTTGATGGGTTTGCAAATTAGTGCAACCAACTTTGGAAAACAGTGTGGAGGATCCTCAGAAGAATTGGAATGAACCTACCATATGATCCAGCTATACCACCCCTGGGTGTCTACCCAAAATGATGGAAACCAAACTACCAGAGTAATGCATGCATATCTATGTTTGTTGCTGCATGATTCACAATTGCCAAACCAGCTGAGATGTCTATCAACAGATAAGTGGATTACAAAACTATAAGATATGTACACAATGGAATTGTAGTCAGGCATAAAGAAGAAGATTATATCATTAGCAGGGAAATGGATGGAACTGGAGAACATTATGCTAAGTGAGATTAGTCAGTTACAAAAAGTGAAAAGTCAGATGTTCTCTCTAATATGCGGAAGCTAGGGAGAAATTGGGACATAGGAGGGACTCCAGACAAAGGAGGAGAAATCTTGGTTGAATGAATAATGGCACCTAACTGAGGAAGATGGGAGAGGGAAAGAGGAAGACACCTTAATGGACATGATGTAATGATGTACATACACAAACTTATCAAAACCAATCACTGTGCTGAGCGTGGGAAGGAGGAGGGTGGGGAATAGAGCAAGAACTTGGGAGAGCTCAGTGAGTGCTGTGTGCATGTATGCCTCTATCACCCTGAACTTCATCAAGATATATGATTACAATGCACCAATAAAAATAAATAAATATTCAACACCCTCTTCTCCAGGGCATCCACTTCTTTTTTTTTTTAATTATAGAGTTTAAATAATCAGTGTAAGTATACCCTACATAGATTGTTTTTTCCAACACTTCCGTGTGGAAGGAAAATTTAGAATATGTAAAAACTAAAGCTTGGAGTAATCTAGATGTTAGAGAAGGCAATCACAGCAACAATGACAACAAATCTTTAAACTCTTGTGCTCCTATTAGTTAGCTCTCAGTCACTGTGAAAAAATACCTGCAATAAACAACTTCTAAGGAGGAAAGATTTATTCTGGCTCACCATTTCAGAGATTACAGTCTATGCTTGCTTGGCCTGTTACTTTGGGTCTGGAACAGCATAGTATATCATGACAGTAGCATTTGACAGAGGAGGCTGCTCACTTCATGGCAGCTAAGAAGCAAAGAATGAAGAGGAAGAGCCAGGGTCCCAGTATTCCCTATAAGGGAACACGCCCCCCCCCAATGACCTAATTTTCTCCCACTCTGCCCCACCTCATAAAGGTCCCACCAGCAGTGCAATGGACTGGAGACCAAGTCTTAACACATGTGACTTTGGAGGATACTTATCCAAATCATAGCAGTACTCATAGCCAGGAACTTTGAGGTTTTTCTCTTTTTTTAATATACTAAGGTGTGCTAAAACTATGGAAGTGAAGTACAAGGAAGTATCTTGTACCTTGATAGGCTTTATGGCAAGTAGGGAAGAAAAGGCAGAGAGCAGAAGAGTTGGGCAGGGGAGCATTGTGGCTCAAGTCTGGTCATGAAGGTTTAGACTGTAAGAGGTAACTAATAGAGTCACACCACATATTCACTAAGTTCTTATTACCTACAAACTCTGTTCTGTGTTCTTTATATGCATTAATTCATTTGTTCTTCACAACAAAACCCTAGAAGGTGTGTCCTGGTATTCCCACTATTAGCTCCACCTAGAATATGAGGAAATTGAGTCATCAGAGATTAAGAAAAAGTTTTAAGTTCACAGATGAGCAACACAAGGACCATATTATTAGCCACTGTGATAGACTGTCTTCTGAAATAAAAATCTTAAGGACATAAGACACATTCGATTTTTGTATTTTTTCCTTTTTTATTTATTTTTATTTTAAATACTTTTATTGGTTCATTGTAATTTTACACTATTGTGTAGTTCAAAGTGATGAGGATATACATGTCCCTATGGCATTTAGCTATATCATCAACATTGTCTAAGGATATATACATTAATAAAACATTTTAAAGTAATAAAATAATATTTTTGTTTGATATAGTATCTTTTAGTTTATATTTTGAAGCACTTGCTATTTTGCGATGATGTTTACTAATACTCAGGATTTCCTTTTTATCAATATTTGTAAGTAGTATTAGTCTATAATTTTCTTTCTCCATACTATGTTCATCAGGCCAGATCAATGTCATCGCTGCTCTATAAAAATAATTTGAATAATTCCTTCATTTTAATTGGCTTGCAACAACTTATGTAGCATTAGAATTATCTGAATTTTGAAGGTTTGTTGGAATTCACTTGTGAAAACTTTTGGGCCTGGGACTTTGTGTGTATGTGTATTTGTGGGGTAGAACCTTGAAATTTTTTGTATTTATTTTATTAGAATTGGTCTGTTTAAGCTTTCTTTCTCTGCTGGGATCAATTTTAGAAACTTGCATTGTCCTGAGAAATTACTCATTTCATTTAGTTTTCACATTTACTTTTATGGATGTGTGCAAATATTCAATTTTTAAAATTCCTTTGTTTTAGCCGGGCGTGGTGGCGCACGCTTATAATCCCAGCATTCGGGAGGCTGAGACCGGAGGATCCAGGTTCGCGGCCAGCCTCAGCTACCTAAGTGAAGCACTCCGCAACTTAGTGAGACCCGGTTTCAAAATAAGGAATAAAAAAATAGGGCTGGGGGTATAGCTCGGAGGTAGAATGCCCCGGAGTTCAACCCCTAGTACCGCAAAAAAAAAAAAAAAATTCCTTTGTTTTAATGATTATTTGCTGCTAGTCACTTGTTTTGTTCAATATTTGTACTTTTAGCCTTTTGTTTAATGAATAGCCAATGATTTTGATGTTATTGTTGTAGACTTATTAACCACATTTAAATTCTGATTTTTCTCTTCAATATCTCCTTCCTTTTAATAGAAGTATTAATTACCTTTTGTTATTTTTTGTGTAATTTTTTAAACATGGAAATGTAATTTGTCCAGTCTTATTTAAAATGAAGAATTTGAGAAGGTATAAGAGTGTGGTTGTGATTGGGAAATGAGATAGTGTGAAAGTTTTGGAGGCAGAAATTATTTTTAAGACAAGTGATGCTTAACACCTTGCAAATGGTAATTAAATAATCAGTTTTATTTCTTCATTGATGACTTCAACTATGTTGTGATTCTCTTCCAAGACTCCTAAATCCTAAGTACAATTCTCTTCACATAACTGACTTTGTGCATTGGTGTTTAGGAGTGAACAAGTAAATGGTCTTAAGTTTAGATTGTCAGAAGACAGAAAAGTCAAGACATTTGAAAGACAGCTATACTGGGAGAAGGGGCCCTTCTATATCAGGAGGAAACAAGAAGAAGTAATCATAGGAATATACCAATGTGCTGAGCACTGGAGTCACTTATCAGAATATAAGCAGATTAGAACTCAATTCCACAACTCTTTGATACTTCTTGCAATAAACCTTTTCTCAAAGTCCAATGACTGCACAGCAGTGGAGTAAGAGGGTAAAGGATTTTTGCTTGAATATTAGAAATGCCTCTTGACCTCACAGAGACACCTAGGTTGCTAGGTACTGCCCTTCACAAACCCTTTTTCCAATATGAAAAGTGTTACTTACCTTTCTACCTTTATGGAATTAAGACTAAGAATTGATCAAGAATCTAATTTTGACAATCACTTCCACACTCTATCAAAGAGGTCTGAGTTGCCTCCTTTTGACTGTATGAGACTGTGAGATACTCTGACCTATTTGGAAAGTGGACATTTATCAGTACTTCCGAGGAGACCACACACAATTATAAATTTAACAGAGGCTCTTCAGTGATTATGAAGTTATAAAGTCCTGGTATATATTTCTTCTAATTCCCCAAATATTAATTCAGTTATTTTTTAAAAAAGATAAAATGCTGTCCCTCCATCATCTGTATAATTTCCCCACTTATCTACGCCCTGGCTTGTCTTTCTGAGTAATTGGTACCTATTAACTCACTCTGTGCTCCTGCATAAAAAGTGGGAATAATGTTGTGGGCAGTCAGAGGCCTAGCTGCAGTGGTCCTAACAAGCACCACCCACTTTGCTCCCTGAAGTCCATTCTATGGAAGGGGGAGGCCTAGTCACCTTATGCATTAGTTGCCTGCTAAAGATCATTCCTGAGTTGCTATCAGAGGGTAAGCAGACTAGAACTTGACTTCATAACTCCTTGATGCTTCTTGCAATAAGCCATTGCTCAGTATCTCCAATGTGCCTGACACCTTGCAGACCATCTCAATTCCTAATTTAGCTCCAAGTCAAGTCATGAAATGTCTGCAAATCTCTAACTAAGGAACACCGATATATAAGCATTACATAACACTAATTTTCCCCAGAGAGTAACTCCCACAAACACATTTTTTATGCTTTCTCCCTCTTCTACTTTTGCAAGTAAAACATCCAGCCCATTTCTAGACACAAACTCAAAGTCATCTCCTTGTTTTTATGCCTAGGAAGTGTGTCTATCTTGATTTCTGTTTCTAGTTACATATCTCTAGTGCCTGGGTGATTCAGTCTCTGAACACATTTTCTAAGGCCACAAAAGCAGGCTGGTTCCAATTTGTTCTTTCTTTTTCTCTGGGGAGAATTTAGTTGGATTTTAGGAATTACGTCTGTCTGATAAAAATTCAGAGTTGTGAGCTGGGCGTGGTGGCGCACACTTGTAATCCCAGTACTTGGGAGGCTGAGACTTAGAGGCCCTGTTTCAAAATAAGAATAAAATAGGGCTAGGGGGTGTAGCTCAGAGGTAGAATGCCCCTGGGTTCAATCCCCAGTACTGCAAAAAAAAAAAAAGGAATTCAGAATCCTAGGTCTAGCACAATACTGGTTTGAAGTCTAATCCTGGCTGTTTTTAAAATGAGCAGTGAAATCCCATGGACACCACAGTCTGCTTTCACTGGGAGGCCTCCTTGTTGAGGAGCAGTGCCCTATGATTCTCATGCCAGATGGTGTGGATCTTTCAGGAACTTGGGGGCCTAGGCACAGTCATGGGTGATAGGGACCCTAGAAGGGTAACTGCTGGGCCTCATCCTTCTGTGCACCAGCTGTTTATTACTAAATCAGAAATATCCCAGAGCAGATGGGCCAGGACTGATGAGTCTGCACTGTGCAATGTTGCCAGCAAGTGCTGGGCCAGGGCTCACCTGCTGCAACCCAGCATAGTCCAGGAGAGAAATGTGAGTGTGAGGGTGTCTGGTGTGTCAAGAGAGAGTATTCTGAGTATGAATGGTGCTATGCTGAGATTCTTTATTCCCCAGGCAGTTCTATGAGACTCCAGGCAATATTTCTCACTCCTTGTACTTCATTCAGCACTTTCCTCTGTTATGAGAAAAGCACAGTTACTCCTGAGCAGAAATATGCGAGATTCTCTAGAGACCAGATACTATAATCACAGCACTGGCCGGATTTTCACTTCTGAAATATTACCCAGAGTTTGAGGGTGAGTGCAGGAAGCTGGTTGTGATTATACATTCCTTTGAATTCCCATCTTAGTCTTCTATAAACCAAATATTTTGTGTAAATGTAGTCTGGCTTGGATTGTTTAAATGCTTGGTGAATTTATCCAGTTTCCCTCTCTAGCCTACAAGCTCCTTAGGGCAGAAAGCCTGTGCCATTCTTCAGTGCCCTCCTCCTTCCACACACATGCCTCTGAGCAGTGATCACGATTGAGGAGTGTTTGATGAAAACATGTTGAGTTATATTAAGTTGGATGTTTGAATGACCAGTGTGATCATAGAAGAAAAGGGGAACAGGGGGCATCTTCCTGGACAAAAGCAGTCAACCTACTGTGGCACCATCTCACTGGAGGTCTTGTGGCCACTACACTTGACCATGTGATAATGATAGCATGGGTTTTTGCTGCCAAGGGGCTCTGTTCTCCAGCAGGATGGCTAGGCTTTGGTATGTCTCCTGTCTGACTGTGGGTGTTCTAGAAAGGTGATTCATCTGGCAATAAGGAGGTTTCTTTAGTCTCTAGGCCACTCTTGTAAGATGACTGCCAAAGAAGGGTGAGCAGCAGCGTGGGAGGACCTCTCCCTGCTAGGTGTCGAGAGCCCAGAATCTCTAGAAAAGGCCCTGGCTCCTCTTGTGTAACTCTCTGCTTTATTCTCAAGTCTGTCTCAGACAAGTTTGCTTCCTATTGGTATGATGTGTTTTCCTTTATTTTCACCATTCTTATAGGTATGTAGCAGTGGCTCATTGTGGTTTTAAAATTTGTATTTCTCTAGTGACTACATAGTATGAATACTTACTTTACATTTATCAACAAGTAAGTATTCTCTTTTTTTTTTTTTTTTTGAGATACTGGGGATGGAACTCAGGGGCATTCTACCTCCGAGCTATACCCACAGCCCTATTTTTTATTCTTTATTTTGAAACCAAGTCTCACTAAGTTGCGGAGTGCCTCACTAGGTAGCTGAGGCTGGCCGCGAACCCGGATCCTCCAGTCTCAGCCTCCCGAATGCTGGGATTACAAGCGTGCGCCACCACGCCCGGCTAACAAGTAAGTATTCTCTTATGAAGTAGTTTCATTTTTTCCTATCTTTAAAAGTCACCTGTATTTGCCCTAATTTATACTCTAAATGGGAGCCCTTCTCCAGATATGTGTATTGCACACCTGTTTGTCTTTTTATAGTTTGTGTGTGTGTGTGTGTGTGTGTGTGTGTAAATAGGGATTGAACCCAGAGGCATTCTACCTCCAAGCTATACCCCCAGCCTATTTTACTTATTTATTTTGAAACAAGGTCTTGCTAACTTGCTGAGGCTGGCCTTGAACCTGCAATCTTCCTATCTCAGCCTCTCAAGTCCTGGGATTACAGGCATGCCACACCATGCTGGGCTCTTTTCATACACTTAGTAATGTATATTTGGTAAGCTAAAATTCTTAATTATAGTATAACTTATACTATAATATAAAATATATGTTTATATATTAAAAATATAAACAAAAATATATAAAAAATATAAAAAATATATAAAATAACTTATACTATAATATAAAATATATGTTTATATATTAAAAATATAAACAAAAAATATATAAAAAATATAAAATAAATGTTTATATTTTTTGCTTTTTTCATTTTACAAATCTTGTGTATTTATTAGTAAGTAAATCTCTATTTTAAGCTCAGGAAGATGTTCTCCTATATTTGTTTGTCTCTAGGTGCTTTGTTCATTGACATATCACTTTTACACCTGCAATTCATCCAAAACTGCCTTTTGTTCTTTATACTGTTTCTGGTGAGAGGTAGAGATCAGATTTGCCTGACAATGTGGGGGTATCTTTAGGTTTCAAGTTCAAAGTTGCCATACAGCTGCCCAAATGTCCTAGTAACATGCATTGAAAAGACTATTCCTTCCCCCATTCTTGAGTGATGCTTCTATAATTAGCTATGTGACCATATAAAGTTGCATGTCTCATTCCTGTTTTGTTCCATCGGTCAGATTGAGTACCCATACTTCACAAGCATACTCCCTGAAATAGTACTGTGATATAATAGAACTTGATGTCTGCCAGAGCATGTTATTCAAATTTGTTCTTCCTCAAGATTACTTTGATTATTCACAGGCTTTTGTATTTCCATACGAATTTTAGAAATAGCTTGTCAATTGTACACATATACACCCACTGCTGGGAGTTTGATTGGGATGGCTTTGAATCTGTAGATTAATATAGAATGGTGGCCCTGGCTTTGTGCCACCCTCTCTTGTATCCTTTCAGGAAGGCCTATTTAAAGCAGGAGAGCAGTTATATTTGTTTAAAGGTCCATTAGTCAAGTAGCCAGCTGCACATACACCAGGACTGTGAGCTCATTGAGATAAACAGACGTAAGATCAATGCAGCTTTGGACCAGCTCATGCTGATTGTCACAGGGCTGCCCAAGGCACTGCTGGCTCCCTCCTCCTGCCCTTTAATTTTCCTCATTTTCCAAGCCATCAGGGGGGCTCAAAGCTTGTATTGTTTCCAATGAGAACACTGATTTTGACCAAGCAGCCCTCCCGAATCTATTTCAGAACCTCCATTGGAAATGTTTAATTGTTGCTTTCAATCTATTTATAAGCAATTTATGACGAAAACATAAAAAAGTTCAATCTCAACTATTGAGAGTCAGATGTATTATGTTCTATCATAAAGGTGGCAGAAAGAACTTAATAGCCCCACAGGCTTTTCTTTAAAAATGACCTTCTGAATCATGCTATCTGCTGTGCAAAATTGCTGGTTTTCCTCATTTATCCCTTTCTTTTCACTTCTTTGTTAGACTGACTGACCAGGTGCCACTGAGATAAGGTGTGTATGGAGTATCAAGCAGGCCCTACAAATAGGAGCTGGGTGAATGAGGTTGAAGGCGAACCAAAACAGTCACATAGTTTAATCTCTGAGGTCATCGCCCTCAGGAAAGAGGCTGAAAAATGCTCCCACCAGTCAGATTTGCCCAGAACTAGAACCTTCCTACAGGACTTATTCATAATGCAAAGTGGTTTACACAATGACCCCCCAAGGTCACACAGTAAATAGAATAGATCTGTCCAAATCTGGGATATAGTCTTTCCTTCCTTCCTTTCTTTCTAAAAAATTTGAAGCATTGGAAGTTAATAGAACTATATGAACAGCCACACACTACATGCTCAGATCCCACCATTAGTATTTTGGTATATATGAGCTATCACATGTTTACCCATCTATATTCACATTTCTCTATCAACTTTTCCTGTTTTCGTACTTTAAAGCTAGTTATGGACATTTTAGACTTGCTCTTCAGGTCAAGATAGAATGTCAGTGAGTGGATTTTACTTATCTTCCCAACTGCAACAACCAAAATACCTTTTTAAGATGTTTTTAAGACACTGTACAGAAGGCAGCACACAATAATGACCTCTGGCACATGTGAAGCAAATAGGTGAATTTATCACTTCATGAGGGTTTCCAGGCTGTAATTCAAAGCAAGGGAACCCTGGCAGACCCTAGCTGATACCTGAATTGAAGAGGTAGAGCTGAGAGTCAGGGGAATCCAAGACAGAGAGGGTCCACAGTGCTGAAGCTGGAAAGGAGAGAGATGAAACCCCAAGAGATCTGCAGAGGCTCTCCAGGAATATTTAGCTGAGCATACTCAGTGTGTGGATATGAGGAAACTATTCAAGGCCAGAGAAAGAATGAGATAGAAATGCCTGGAATTTACACAGAGCTGGAATAATAACTATTCCTGCCAGTTAGACTAGACAAGTTCACTATTCACAGGGCAATGAGTTGAGTCCACAGAAGCCTGAAATGCTGAGTTCTTTCCTGGGCCTGAGTGGTGAGGGATGCTCAGACCTGGACTCAGCCCTGTCTGCCCTTACCCTGCACATCTTAAAGCAAGGCCCCCAAAGGAACCAAATGCATTCAAGTAACCTCATGGTGACTCAGAATAAAGCTCAAGAATAACACCAAAATGAAAAGATCAGAATATCTGCAATTCACCAAAAGCTGGTATTGATGCAAAAGCAGTAAATATTATCCACAATGAGGAAAAACATCAATAAGGGAAGACCAACTCGGGAGTAATTTAGAGCTACAATTAGCAAAGACAGTTACTGTAATAGCATTTTATGAAGTTATACAAATGCTCCAAAAGTTTGAGACTTAGTATATAAAAAAAAGTTAAACCGACCTTTAAAGTGAAATACCACAATGTGAGAGAGGAAAAACATACATAAAATGGGATTGACAATAGATTTGACATTTCAGAAAAGAAGATTAGTGATCTAAAGCATACTAAATAAAACTAACCAAAATAAAAGGCAAAGAGAAAACAGGTAATAGTATAAAAAAAATCAATGAGCTGTGAAATAACCTTAAGAGACTAATAGTTATGTTATTAAAGTTTCAGAAGGAGAGAAAGGGAGAAGAAATATATTTTTTAAAAATGCCTCAATTTTTCCAACTTGATGAAAATTATAAGCCAACACAAAAACAGAACTTAACAAAATCACTCAAAACTAATAAAGAGGAAATCTTTAAAGCTGGCAGAGAAAAAAATGATACATTATGTACAAAAAAAAGAAAAGATTTAGGACAAATTTCTCATTGAAAAGAATGCAAGTAAGAAGGTAGTGGAACAGTATTTTTTTTTTTTGAAAGAAGAAAAGATAAACCTAGAATTGCATACCCAGTGAAAATATATTTAAAAAATAACAAGATTATATATTCAAAAGCTGAGTTTTAACATATATAAAAATACAATGCATGATCACAATGGGACAAATGGTGGTGGGGTATACTATAGAACAATATCAATTCTGAAGCAAACACAAAAATAACAAAAGAAAGAATTGCAAGTGATGATCTGAGCAAGGTGAATAAGCAGAGTTTTGCTAGATACACAGGCATCGTTTAGCATTGGGAAATCAATCTAAACCAGAATTTTAACCAAATAAAAACTCCATCCAGGCACAGTGGTGCAGAGCTGTAATCTCAGTACTTGGGAGTCTGAAACAAGAGGATAACTGGTTCAAGACCAGCCTTAGCAATTTAATGAGATTTTCAGTAACCTAGTAAGACCCTATTTCAAAATAAACATTAAAGGCCTGGGGGTGGGTATCCCTGAGGTAGAACAATCCTGCTTCAATCTCTAGTTAAAAAAAAAACAAAAAAACAAACAAACAAACAAAAAAACACCAACCTCCTTGGAATTATGTAATTATCTCTATCAATAGTTGATCATGAATATGGAAAAGGCATTTGGAAAAATCCAATATGGATTTCTAATTTAAAAATTATCTGCAAACAACTGGTAAAGAGAACTTTCAATCCTGAAACAAATTTCTCCTACTTTATTCTCACACACAATGTTTCTGATACCAAATGTGTATGTGTTTGTCATATTCACCAAGCACACAATTCTGTAGCAATAGCCACAAGAGAGTTGTTTTAATTCAGTTCAGTTATGACACTGTCTACCTGGAGATACCTCTGATCCCACAGGTGAGGGCTCATTCCAAGACTGTCCCCACACACAATTTAGGTGCCAATCACAAACCCTGGGTCCTTGTTCTAACTGTGCTTCTGACTGACTAGCTATAAGTTAAGGTCCCCACATCCCTCTCCTTGCACCTAGGGAAGAACATACTTGTATTTACTGGTTTATCATCAAGGATATTACAAAAGATATTGATGAATACTGAATAAAAAGTTGGATAGGGAAAGGTATGGAGGAAAGGCTGTAGAATTTCCAATTCTTCTCTGGACATACTGTCTCCCAGGAACCTCCACATACTTGGTTATCAGGATGTTCTCTAAACCCCGACCCTTGGGGTTTTTATGGATGTTTCCTTATAGAGGCATATTTGATTAAATCATTTTGTAATCAATTTAAACTTTAGTCCTTTCTCTTCCCTGCAGGTTAAGGGGATGGGGTGGAAAGTCCTAACCCTCTTATCCTGACTTGACCTTTACCAAGACCTGCTACCATCTAGAGGTTACCTAGAGGCTGTCAGCTATCACACAACTCATTAGTATACAAAACAAACAAACAAACAAAAATATTTATTACTGAAGATTCTAAAGATTTGGGGAATTGTATGCCAGAAAAAGAAGACAAAGCCCAAGTACTTATTTTACAATATGATGGGTATCTACAAAAAAACTAATAGCTAGCTATATTTAAAGACAAAAGACTCAATAATTACCTTTTTTTCTCTTGTGGTACTAGGCATTGAAGCCAGCGACATTTTACCTCTGAGCTATATCCCCGGCCCTATTTTATTTTTTATTTTGAAACAGGACTCACTAAGTTGTGGAGGACCTCACTAAATTTCTGAGATTGGCCATGAACCTGTGATTCTCCTGTCTCACTTCTGAAGTCTGGGTTTACAGGGGTTCACCACCACACCTAACTAATAATTACCTTTAAGATCAAGAACAAGGTAAGAATTTTTTATCTCATCAGGCCTATTCGGTATTATGTTGGGACAAGAATACAAAATCAAATAAGTAGAAAGTTTAGGAAAGAAGTAAAAATTAGGAAAGAAGTAAAACTATCTTTATTTTCAGATGTCATAACAATATAGAAGCTCCAATAAAATCTACCAAAATGAAAAGTTACCAGAATAAATAAGTTTATCAAGTTTACAGAATATAACATTATATACTGAATGTATGTAAGAAAATTCATATGCTAAAATCCTAAACCCTAATGTGATGTATTAAGAGGTGAGAACTTTGGGGGTAATTATGTCATAAAAGTAGAACTCTCAAATGGAATCAGTACCCTTAAAACAGGAACTGTAGAGAGCTCTCTCACCCTATTTTCACCATGGGAAATTATAACGAGAAGCAGGCACTCTGAAACCTAGAGGAAGGCCCTCACTGGCACATGAACATGCTATCACTCTGATCATGGACTTCAACCCCCAAAACTGAGAAACGAATTCCTATCACTCATAAGCTGCCTGATCTGGTCTGTGAAGCCCAAGTTGACTAAGGCACAGTATCACTATCTAAAAATTATTATTTCTTTGTCTATACTAGCAGTGAGCAATAAAAATATTAAAAATTAATGTATCATTTAAAATAGCACATGGATAAATCCATCCAAAGATATTTAAGATGTGTAGACTGAAAAAATAGGAGAATATTGAGATAAAATAAACTAAATGAGAGATTTACCATGATTACATCTTGAATTTTTAAAATATTTAATTTCCCCAAGTTGACCTATAGATTTAATGTAATCTCAATGGAAAATTCCTTCAGGATTCTTTGTTGAAATTACTGTTAATACAAAATGTAGAGACAAAGATATTTCTTAAATAAAAAGGTTGTATTGAACTGTTACATAATGCTAGCTAAAAATTAAAGATCAGTCCTAGGAAAAAAGTCCCAAGATATCAGAAGAAAGGCTACATAGTAGATGAAGAAATGCCCACCAGATCTAAGAAACCAGAGTATTTTATATAAAAAGAACATTGGGAAGAATAAAATATCTATCACTTATCTATACTGGCAGTAGGTTAGAGGGGTGGAATACTGTGGAGCAGACAAAATCTAGGGATAGGAGGTGAATGAATGGTGTGTTTCTTCTTGGTTCCTTGGTTTTAGTTGCAGAATGCAGAGTAATCTTGATGGCCGATCTTCAATATCAAGGAAAGAAATATGAAGCCATTTTTTTTTCTTTTTTCTTTGTTGGTTTCGCACAAATACATCAGTTAAATAAACTCCTCTATCCTCCCTTCACCCTCTGGCCTATGACTCAATTAAGAAAATCTCAGAATTACTTTTTTTTATTTTTATCACTATCAAACATATTCTAAAAGTTATGCGGAAATAAAGAGAATTTGGGGGCACCAAAGCAACTTTGAGATGGAATGAAGTCAATAGATGATCACTATTTGTTATTTAAGACTGTTCTGGTTTGGATCTGGAGTTCCCCCCATAAAGCTCATATGTCAAAGCCTGGTCTCCAAATGCAGCAAGGTTCAGAGGTGTCCACCCAGAAAAGTACATGCATTGGCAATGAGAAGGTAGAAAGACAATAGGCAGATAGGGTCAGCAGGCCATGGTGGAAAGACCAAATTTCTTGAATGTCAAGAATTGAATTAAATTTCTTGAGTGCTAACAAGATACCAAATTTCTTGAGAGTCAATGAGACCAAATCTCTGACTGTCATGTGCTAACAAGATTAAAAACCTTCTGAGAATAAACCAGATGTTTTTAAGACCCCAGTTGTTCATAGAAGTGAGAAAACATGATGTAAATCCCAGGAAACAACTTCTGGGACTTTGATAAAGAGACCAATAGGTAAAGAAACCCCTAGACAAGCCACCCTAGAGTGTAACCTGCTCAGAAATGCTTCCTTTTGAGAGTCAGTCTCTCTCTCTCTCTCTCTCTCTCTCTCTCTCTCTCTCTCTCTCTCTCTTTCTGGTTGCACTGACTTTGGGAGAAAGTGCTGTGCAATTGGTGGTGCTTGGCCCCAAGGGTTCTCCCTGGTAGAAGACCAGGCCAAAGCCAGCTGAGGTCCCTAAGGATCTCTTCTGGTAGATCATGTGGACTTTGGGAGAAGGCAGTATGCAAGTGATGGTGCTTGGCTGGGCTGCTCTCAGATAAAGACCAAAAGGCAGCTTCTGGACACCAAAGTCCCCACTATCTGCAAGAGTGATCTGCCTCTTTTACCCTGTCGCTCTCTTTACAACAAACTCCTTGCTCCACCTTTCTATCATCTGTATCATTCTTCAAACTCCACCAGACAGGATCCTGGTAAGAAAAGAAATATTGGTTTCAGCAATGCAGCAAGGTTCAGTGGTGGAGGATGGCTGAGGAGTTAGGTCACTGGGAGTATGGCCTTGAGACTATTTTGGACCCTGGTCCCTCCTTCCTCCTCCTTTTCTTCTTCTTCTTCTTCTTCTTCTTCTTATTCTTATTCTTATTCTTATTCTTATTCTTATTCTTATTCTTATTCTTATTCTTATTCTTCTTCTCCCTCTCCCTCTCCCTCTCCCTTTCTCTCACTCTCTGCTTCTGGCCATGGTTCAGCCCTCTAGACAAGGCCAAAAAAAGAGATTCACCACACCACATAATAATCAGATTGACTAATGTAGAAGCCAAGAAGAGAATCCTAAAGGCAACAAAAGTAAAAGGCCAAGTGACATTTAGAGGCAAACCAATTAAAATCACTCCAGACTTCCCAAACCAAGTCATGAAATCCAGGAGGAGCTGGAGCAACATATTCCAAACTCTGGAAGAAAATAACTTGCAACCAAGATTCTCCTACCTGGCAAAACTATCTCTCAAAATCAATGGAAAAATAAAAACTTTCCATGACAAACGAAAACTGAAAGAATTTATGTCTTCCAAACCAGCACTAGAGAAAATACTCAAAGAGATAAACTACAAAGAAGAACTAGCAAGTAAACATCAGAACCAGAGAAATAATTTCTAGGAAGCAAACAACTAAACAAAGAAGAACAAACACTACCACAAACAGAAGTCAAAACTCAAAATGTTAGGAATTAAAAATCATCTCTCAATAAAAACTTTCTCAACAAGACCATAAAGGCACATGCAACTCAAAGGAAGATCAATACATGGGATTGTGTTAAACTGAAGAGTTTCTGTGCAGCAAAGGAAACTATCAAGAACCTCAACAGAGAGCCCACAGAGTGGGAGAAAATATTTGCCAGCTCCAATTCTGATAGAAGACTAATATCTAGAATATACAAAGAACTCAAGACACTCACAGCTAAGAAAACAAATAACCCAATCAAAAAATGGGCAAAGGATCTAAATAGACACTTCACAAAAGAAGAAATACAAATGGCCAATAAATGTATGAGGAAATGTTCTACATCATTAGCAATCAGGGAGATACAAATCAAAACTACCCTGATATTTCACCTAACCCCAATCAGAATGGCAATCATCAAGAACACAAGCAGCAACAAATGCTGGTGAGGGCGTGGAGGAGTGGGAACCCTAATACATTGTTGGTGGGATTGCGAATTAGTGCAACCACTTTGGAAAACAGTATGGGGAATTCCCAGATGAATAGGAATGAACCTAACATATGATCCAACAATACCACTTCTGAGTATCTACTCCAAAGAATGGAAACCAAACTATCAGACCGACGCATGTGTATCTATGTTTATAGCTGCACAATTCACAATTGCCAAACTATGGAACGAGCCAAGATGTCCATCAACAGATGAATGGATTACAAAACTACAGGATATGTACACAAGGGAATTTTACTCAGCCATAAAGAAGAAGAAAATCATGTCATTTGCTTGGACATGGATGGAACTGGAAAATATTATGCTAAGTGAGATTAGTCAGTCACAAAAAGTTAAAAAAAATCATGTGCTCTCCCTAATATGAGGAAGCTAGAGGACAGTGAGACTCTAGATGAAGAAGGAGAAGCTTTAAATGAGCAAAGAAAGTGACAACTGAAGGGATGGAGGGAACACCCTAATGCACATGATGTACTTTCACAAACAAAGCCAATCACTGAACTTGAGAAGAAGGGAGGGGGAGAGAGTGGGGCGGGAATTGGGAATTGGGGAAGGGTTAAATGAGAAATGTGTGCATGTATGCCTTTACCAGCTTGTACCTGACAAAGATGTATGATTACAGTGCACCAATAAAAAAATAAAAATAATCCTCTAGAAGTGAAATACGTGTCCATATTAAGGGCATTTATTGCCATTGTATCAGTCTTGTGAGATTTGTTAAAAGAAATTTTCAGAGAGGAAGAAAATGATACAGGTCAGAAACTCAGATTCATAAAGAAAAGAAAAGTTTTGTAATCATTGTTGTTAGTTTTGGTTAACATATATTTTCAGTCGCTTAGATAGAACACCTAAAGAATTGAGTGTTTAGGTCACAGAGTAGGTGCATGTTTCATTTTATATGAAATAAGTAGAACCTACTCCAAAGTACAATTTCATACTTCCATCAACAATGAATGATGTTCCAGTCATTCTACATCCTTGCCAACATTTGATGATCTCAGGAGGTGTTTAGTGGTTGGTACCCCATTCTTATAAAACTTTGCAACTCAGAGACTGGAATCTTTACACATTGTACCTTAATTTCTACATAACACTTGGCTCATACTGAAAAGTCAGAAAAAAAAAGCTTTCCTTCAGGAAATGAAAAAATGATAGTTTATACTGTGTGATGTTCTGTGTTATGTTCATGTGATCATCGGAGTCACTGTGATTTTTTATTTTTAATGTGATCATCCTGAGTTCTAAGCCTCTTTATTCCATTGTTTCCCAACACATTCCAAGTTCTCTTAGATAACCTTGCTGATTTTGTCTTAAATTCTACTCACCTCTTATTTAAATGGAGTGATTATAACTACTGGGGACACTTAATTCACGTTTAGATTACTTGTCCCTGCTAAATGTCAGGTAGGGTAGTAGACATTCTTTGATTATTCCTAAACTTAAGGATGTATGTAAAATTTCAAAACTAAATGTGATTTTATCAAACAAAAGTTTATGTTCCTGTTTCTCAAGAGATGTTTCTTCTTTTTTATATGAATGAATATTGTTATTTTTACTGAATGTTTTCTTGTATCTACTGAAATTAGCATATCATTTTATTGCTTAATAAAATTATTTATTCCAAGCAAAAAAAAAAAAAGAATTATTGGGAGATTGTAACAAATAATGATTTTAATAGATAGCTGGGTCTTCTCTAGAGAGTCCTTCTCCTTAAAGGAAATTTTGTCATATTCTAGTGAGTCTCAAAGGAAATTGATATTTGTTTTTATTTGAAATTAATTTGCATTTTTGGCACTCTGTAACAATATATTATTAATTTATCTTCAAGTTTTTATAATTGTTTTTGCCTTACTGAGGTTGATATTACGATGGTGTCTAATTGGTCACTTTGCCTCACTCAGTCATTATGAAAAAGTAGACTCCCTTGCCAGACTCCATTATTCTTTTTTTTTTTTTCTTTTTTTTGCGGTACTGGATATTGAACTCAGGGGCATTCTACCTCCGAGCTACACCCCCAGCCCTACTTTTTATTCTTTATTTTGAAACCAAGTCTCACTAAGTTGCCGAGTGCCTCACTAGGTAGCTGAGGCTGGCCGCGAACCCGGATCCTCCGGTCTCAGCCTCCCGAATGTTGGGATTACAAGTGTGCGCCACCACACCCAGCTTCAGACTCCATTATTCTTAAGGTGTATTGGATGCCTACATGGAACTGATGAGCCCAACGAAGTGAGTCACAGAGTCAGCACAACCTACATAAGGGCCTATTCCTACCTGGCAGGAAAGCAAAGGACAGAGCTCAGCAAAGGTACCTAAGAGAATGATGTCACTGCCCACACATCCTATTTCTCAGGGGTGGGAGCCAGAACCTTATTATATCTTAGTTCTGTCTCCACTAATTAACATCTTTATCTAAAAATTGACTTCAGAAGTAATTATTTCTCCAGACTAGCATGTGACTTAAAATAAATTAGGTTTAAGTGACTAACAAGTTCCCTGACATATTTTGGTCAGATATTGTATGTTAATTTTTCAAAGTCCCCTTCATTTTTCTTCTTTAGTATTATCAGTTAATTTTTCAAAGTCCCCTTCATTTTTCTTCTTTAGTATTATCAGCAGTATAAGGATATACCAATCAATAGCATCAGGTGAAACCAGTCCAAGATTCCCTTAGCTCCTGGAGTAGATCTTTAACTGTGAAAGCAATGATCACAGAGATGCATTTATCCATTTTTGATAGTAAGGCCAGTCCATTCATGGTGGCAGGTGTGGATTCCCAAAGGAGCCAAAATAGTAGGTGAAGTGACTAGCAGATGCAGTTTCTTTCCCCAATCAAGATATGTTTTACTGAGCTAGTGAAGATGGTAATCACCTGCCCTTTTTTTCTGGAGGATTATCCCAAGATGCCGCTGGGGCTATCCAAGGCCACTGATTGTCTGATACCAAAGTATAAACTTCCAATCCCCTGGACAGAGGTGGTGCTGGGGATATAGGAAGCCACAGACTGTTTAATGCCAAAGTAAACTTCCAACCCCTGTCCTCTTACAAGGGCAGGCTTTGTGATGCACTTGGCTTTGTGATGCATCACACCCACTGGGATTGGACAGAAGTTACACTTTGCTTCCCTCCTCTACCCTTCCCTGTTTGCCTCACACCACTTCCTCTGGCCACTCCTTTATAAATTACTTAATCAAGAATCCCTATCTCAGTCTCTAGGAAGGCTGATCTAAGACATTGATACAGTGCCCCAAATCTGGTTGAAGAAATAAGACTCCCAACAACTACCCAGGTATATCCAAGGATCCTCAACTTTTGCCAAAAACTTTAGTAGTCAAAATACGTGGATCAGCCAGGATTGGTGGCGCACACTTGTAATCCCAGCATTTGGGAGGCTAAGACCGGAGGATCCGGGTTCGTGGCCAGCCTCAGCTACCTAGTGAGGCACTCTGCAACTTAGTGAGACCCTGTTTCAAAATAAAGAATAAAAAATAGGGCTGGGGGTATAGCTCGGAGGTAGAATGCCCCTGAGTTCAATCGCCAGTACCGCCAATATATATATATATATATATATATATATATATATATATATATATATATATATATATGGATCTTCCTCAAATGCTTGCTAGCATTTGACATTTATTTTTATAGAAGCCAAGAGGACCAGAAGTCACCTGATTTAGCTTTCAAACAAATTGATGGGAGAATTAGCTCACAGCCCTCCTAGGTGGTATAATGATGAGCACACACAGGGTGATATCTTTGCTGGTGGGTGGGCAGATACTGGCTGTTGAGTCAACATCTTGACTTTTGGTTATGTATACATTGCTCCCCAGCTATGGGACTCTGAACTGCAGTTTTCTTATCTGCAGTTTCTTTTCTTATTTAAACACCCCACAGTGTTTAAATAATGAGTTTTATATTATGTTAATTTATATGTAATAGTTTATATTACATACTTCATAATGCGATAATTTTATTATAGTTTAAGTCATCTTTATCATTACTAGATACTGCCATTTGTTCACTGGAGTGATTCGATCAGTTTATATTCTCACTAGCAGCATGCAAGAGTCATACTTCTATGCTGGGTGTGGTGGCACAAATTTGTAATCTCAGTACTTGGGAGACTGAGACAGGGGGATCACAGGTTCAAGGCCAGTCTCAGCAACTTAGCAAGGCTCTCAGCCACTTAGATCCTGTTTCAAAATTAAAAATAAATAGGGCTGGAGGTGTAGCTTAGAGGCAAAATACCCCTGAGTTCAATCCCCAGTGTACCACACACACACGCTTACATACACACACACACACAAGAGTAACACTTGAGACAAATGAGATTCTTGTTCTTGATTCTTCACTCTCTCCTTGTATTAAAATTGTATACCTGCAATATTTGTTACATGGCTTTGTAATTTTTTTTCACCAGAGCAGGCACAACATATGTCCTAATCCAACTGACACTCTGCTTGGACAATGGAGTTAGCAGATGTATTGTGAGTAGAGGCTTTAACTCTACTTGTATGGTTTGATGGAGCTTCATGTATCCTGTGGTCCTCTCTGAAAAGCAAGCCTTGGAATCAACTGTCCCTACAGCCCAAGGGCAGAACTGAAATAGCTGATTTACAAAAGTTTTAGAGAAAATATAAATGTTGGAGACAATAGAGAATTTGAAAGGCTTTATAATACATCAGAAGCTTACAAATATATTCTTCCATATTGTAGAAAAACTATCATGTTGTCAAAACATGGAAAACTATAAATCAGTGGAAAAATAAATAAAAATAATGACATGTATCCACAGGGATGAATGCTCTAAACATACTTTTAAACATGAAAAAGGAAGTTTCTGAAAAATATTTATACTAATAACATTTATTTAAAGTTTAAAATGCAAAGAATATAGATGGGTTAAAAATATAAAATGACAAGATGATGGCAATTACTTAGGGATATGGATCAACCAAGGGTTAGATCATACAAGGGATTTTCTCATGTGAATGACATTTTTTATTTATTTATATTTTATTTTTTTATTTGGTGGTACTGGGGATTGAACCCATGGACATTCTACCTCTAAGCTTTACACCCCCAGCCCCATATTACTTTTTTATTTTGAAATAGTTTCTAAGTTTTGGAGGGCCTCACAATGTTGCTGAGGTTGGCCACAAACCTATGATCCTCCTGTCTCAGCCTTCCAAGTACTGAGATTACAAGTGTGCAACACCATGCCAGCTGACATTTTATTTCTTAAGCTGGTTCACAGGTAGTCATGGATTGATTCTTATGTATTTTATATTCTTTAATATTGTATACTGACTTTTTAAGTATAAAAATTAATTTTGTGAAATAAGTTTTAAGCCTATGGAAATACTATTCAATTAGTAATCATTAATGTTCTTTTGAGTTTTGGTCTTTTAGACATGCATTAGCAGAATGAGGAATATCATTTTTCAGACTGCCTAGAATGTATTTTCCTCATAATTGTGCACATTTTGAGAACCTCTGGTGGAGAGGGTCCTGGACTAGAGAATTCAACCAGGATGATGACCCCTTTCCATAGAAGTCCTAGTAGGTTTTCTCCAGATCAACTCTCAAAGGTTATCTCCTCTCTTCCCACTTGAAGGAGCAGAGGCTATATGAGTAGAATCACTATATTCTCTACCCGAAAGGGCTTCCATATTTACTTTTCTTAAGTGTGTAGCTGATTATTCCTATAAAAAGGAACAAAATACACACCGTCCTTGCTTCCTTACTGGAATCATCCTGCAATCAGCTAATATGAGATGATAAAATTGAGATTATATTCATCTTGGGTTTGTTGATCTCTCTCAAATTTTTTTTTCTACTATCTGTGTGGTCTTTTAAGTACAAAATTTAAAATTTATATTTCTTGCATCTTCATTTTACTCGTTTTAGATTTAATCTGATTTTCTTATTCTAGGTTCTTAAGGTAAAAGCTTAGATAATCCTCTTTAGACCATCCATCTATTTTTACATTAGCATATAAACTATCTTAGCAATGCATCAACTCCCCACCAAAAATCGTGATGTGTCACGCTATTATTTTCATATAGTTCAAAATGTTCTCCAATTTTTCTCTTGATTTCTCATTTGACTCACAGGTTATTTATAACAATGTTGTTTAATTTCCAAATTTTGGGTGATGTTTTGAAATATATTGCTATTAGTTTTATCTCATTATTATCAAAGGATGCTGTAAAACTTTGATACTGTTAAACTTATTGATATATCTTTTATAACTCAGGATCATATTCTCTTTCTTTTTTTTTTTCAGAGACAAGGAGGTTTATTAAGGAAGGTGGGGGATACACGTTTAAGGGAGAAAGTGGGCCATCTCAGGAGGGAGAGAGCACTTTGGGGCTCTTTACAGTCCTTTTTATAGGAGACCCCATGAAGGGGTGGGCAGGGGTGTGTGTCCGGGCTAAGGTTTGATCCCCTTTTATTTAAATCCTCAGGTTCCTGCCATTTCATTGGTGAGTGTTGGGTGATACCTGGACATGTTGTCTTTCTTAGTGAAGGCTATTCGTGCCCTTGAAAATAATATGTATTCTGTGGTTATAATGATAGAGTTGTCAACTAATGTCATTGGTCATGTTGGTTCTTAGACTCATCTGTTTTATTCTTATTGGTTTTTCTGCCTGTTTTGTCAATTACTGGGGAAGGAAAGGAGTACTTTAATCTCCAAATATTAATTTTGAATTTTTCTGTTTTTCCCTTCACACTGTCAAGTTTTGTTTCATGCATTTTTAATCTCTTTTTTGAGGTACATATACATGTATAATCATTATTTCTTCTTGATCCATTTATTCCTTTATTATTAAAAAGTGCTTTTCTTTAGCCCTGTTAGTAGTCTTTTTCTTGGTCTACTTTGTCAGGCATTATCATAGCCTGACATCATATCAGCTCTTTAGCTTTCTTACATACAATATCCCCATAGTATATCATTTTCTATCTATTTTAGACTTTTAATATTGGTGTGTTTGTATTTAAAATGATTTTCTTATAGACAAGCATGTGTGCCTCTTGGTTTTTCTTTGTGATCAATTTTGACAGTCTTTCATTAAAGTGTTTAGACCACTTGGATTTAATGTTATCAATATTTTTCAGGTTAAAACTGTTGCCTTCTCTACTTCTTTTGAAGCAATAATTTTTTTTATTATTCACCTTATTGCTTCATTAAAATTATCTGAATATTCTCATATAATTCCATTTTAACTTATTAACTATGCAACTTCAAGGCTATAATCTTGTATTCTGTACTTTCTAATCTATAGTTAATCTGATCCATCAAAAATGCCATTTCATACATTATAATTTTTCTCTAGGTGCTCCATGTGGTTCATTTTATATATCTTCCACTCTTTTCATTGCATTTGTGCTCACCTTTAAATTATTTGCATATATTTGGCATGTTTATCATAGCATTTTAATTTTTTTTCTAATTTCATACTGTCTGTTTTATTTCTGGGTCTTTCCATTGGTTGATTTTTCTCTTGGTTATGGATTAGATTTTTTTTTTTTTTTTTTTTTTTTGCATTACTGGAGATTGAACCCAGGAGGGGCATTCTACCTCTGAACTATACCCCCAACTCTATTTTTTTATTCTTTATTTTGAAACAGGGTTTCACTAAGTTGCGAGTTGCGGAGTGCCTCACTAGGTAGCTGAGTCTGGAGGCAAACCTGGATCCTCCAGTCTCCGCCTCCCAAATGCTGGGATTATAAGTGTGCGCCACCATGCCACCATATCCAGCTGGATTACATTTTTCTACTTTCCCAATTGTTTAGTAGTTTTTGATTGGCTACCAGAATTTTACAACTTTAAGGATTATATTTTGTTGTATTCCTTCAAAGACTGGTGGACTTTGTTCTCCCAGACAGTTAGACTACCCGTGAATCAGTTTGATTTTCCCAACTGATGAACACATAGAGTAAACATATACTTAGTGGGCCCTCCCTTATCCATGGTTTCATTTACCTGTGGTCAGCTGTGACTCAAAACTATGAATATTTGTCTTGACTTTTTCAAGAGACAGAGACCATTCACATAATTTTTATAACAGTATATTATTATATTCATTCTATTTAACTATTAGTGATTGCTGTTAATTTCTTACTATGCTTAGTTTATAAAATAAACTTTATCATAGGTATGTGTAGAGGAAAAAAACATAAATTACATAGGTTCGGTCCTATGAGAGATTTCAGACATCCACTGGGTATCTTGGAATCTTGTCCCCACAGATAAGGAAAGACAAAAAGTGGTGTATTCCTCTATACTTGTTTTCCAAAATGGCTAGAAAAAACATTTCAGATCACCTTTCCCCTATTGTATACCATATGTGTTCAATGATTTCTCTTCACTATGCCTGGTTGGAACTTGAACTATTTTCAATGCTGTGTAAATTCTGGAATTTTACAATTTACAACTTTTCTTCCCCCAGAAGATGTTCTTTGCTTAGATTCTTGGTATTCTCCCCCTCCTTGACCTTGCATATGCAGATTAGCAGTTAGTCAAATGTTTGTTTGGAACTCTAAGCAGATTTCTGGAGGTATTTCTGCAAATAGCTTCCTCTTCTTTGCTCTGCAAATTCTAGTTACCCTGGTTTCTCCAAACTCTGATCTCTGTCTCAGCACAGTGAGTCTTTCAGGCTCTGTTTGGTTTCACTTTCTTGTCTTTGGTCCTGAAATTGCCTCCAGATAGAAAGCCAGGATGTTTCTTATCTCGATTCCATCATCCACTTCCTGCTGTCCAGTGTATGGAATTACTTTCTTTTTTGAAATATTTTTGTGAAGTTTGTAGTATTTATAATTGGAGATTAACTGGAAGATACTTTAAAAGTAAGAACACTGACCTTCAATTCAAAAAACTAGACTTGATTTTTCCACAACCAGAGGTGTATTACCTTTCCTTAAAAAATAGATTTCATAACATCTGCATTGCAGTACTGAGCTTAGAAGTCTGATTCTCAGGGGATTCCCTGACTCTTCTGTTACATGTTTTCCTGGTACTCTGGATTTCCTTCTTGGTGTCTCTGTCTCACCTCTAATCTCTGAGAGGGCAGAAGACATTATGTCAATTTTATCCACTGTTCTATCTGCAGATCCGAAAACATGGCCTTAAGCATGAACTGCCAACAAATATTTATGGAGTAAATATCTGTACATTAAAAATAAATTTATGATATTGTTGAGGTAGATTAGAAGTATATATGTTAGGTAGAAAAGAGGTATCGGGAAAATTCATAGAAATATAGTTTTTAGCCTTTTAAAAATCTGGAGAGTGTCGTCCACCCCTTAAAAAGAAGATTTTGGTTCAGCCCAAGAGAGATTACAGCCCAGCCCACCGCCCACCGGAGAGGTACCCGCACACACCTGGAAAGAGGAGGAGCCAAAATCTCACCTGGAACT
>PVLC010023304.1:0-25938 GCA_004027655.1 Graphiurus murinus
CTCACATGCTCACACATCCAGAATGGCAGGACTTCTACAGAATATGAGGAAGCATCATGAGCTAAGTTAATTGGATTCCTGTGATCTATAGCTTTAGAAAACTACCAGACATGCTGACATATAGATTGATAAATGTGCAAATACTTAGAATCCAGCAGCCTTGTAAACACATTCAAAATATTTACTTTCATGCTGTTTCTTTCTTCTCCTAACACCTAAATGTCAGTTCTGATGGAAGCCACACCACTATATATTGATTGTTTCACCTTGATTTTATTTAGGTTCAGTTTGGCTACCCAGGAAGCTTTCCTAGTGTTTGAAATATTTATAAAAATGTCTATTGAGGGGATAGGGAGGGAAATGAGGTAGGAGGAGCAAAGGAAAAAAAATCACATCTTGTCTAAAGTAAAACACAGTTTGTTGCCAAGATTTCATTAATTCGATAAATAAAAATACAAGTGAGCTCCAACTTCAACAAGCTTGAGTTTCCCTCCTAGCTGTGAAACCGCAGTACCCCGCTGGCTTCTAAATATGTCAACACATGACCTTCCCATCCCAAACTCACCAGTACAGAGAACATGATTTACGAGGTTGTCTGACCATCCTTGAAAGAAGCCTTAAATATTTCACTCTTATAATAAGTGTAGTGCCTTCATCCAACAGCAAATGGTTGTGGGTTCTTAGAGAAAAGGGTGAGTTTCTGGTAGAAAAAAAAAAGTTTCAACTTGGAAGCGCTCTGTAAACAGCCCTGTGTCACCTTACAGTGTGTGAGCTAATTACTGGTCCTCAGTTGCCTAGTAAATGGTCTTTGTTTGGGAAGGTTAAGTTTCATCTCTGTCCCAAAAACTCAGAGCCAGACAGGGAAGGGAAAAACTGACGGTGTCTGTGGTGAGGCTGGCAGTGCTGGCCGCCGGCTGGGTGTTTGGGAAGATTTTAGAAGATGTGTTAGAAGGCCTGGGAATGTGTGTCATTTTTTATGACTGAAGTCAAAGGATTTAGCAGGTCGAGTCTGTGGACTTGGATTTGATGGTGGAAAATACCAAATAATGCGTATGCTTTGCACCCACTGCTGCCCAGACTTTCAGGATGGCCGAGATTGAGGAAGAGGGCACTGTTTCCGGAATGCAGCTGAGTTTAGAGCTGTGAACTTTGGCTCATCCAACTCTGATGTCTGTTTTTTATTTTGGAGAAAGTGAGATTCTGTTGTTGAAGATGTCTCTCCATTTAGAAGTTGTTAATGATGAGCATGAATGCTCTTTGAACAAATAAGTAAAAACAGGAGCATCTCTTTCTTTGAGAAAGAAGAGGTGACCCTCGAGGAAATAGAATACATAATGCCTTTCCCTTGAAGTCCTCTCTTTGTTTAGTTTCCTTAGAAATTTGTGTTCAAGGGGAACTAAGGGAATTTTTAAGCCTTTCAGCCAAGGATCCCTAGTTTCAAGTAATGGAAACTCACTCAACTAACGTAAGGAAAGGAGAAGAAAAAAAAAAAAAAGCAACGTTTCTCAGAAGGACACAGGGATGTCTCGTGGAACTCAACAGGCCAAAGTAAAGTGGGTTTCAAGATAGATCAGAACCAAGAGTCAGAAAGCCATGAAAAAACAGAGCACCCAAACTGCCCGCCACTCCGCCTGCCTCGCTGGCCTTGGCTGTGCTCTCTCACTGCATTTGGCACCTCACCTTGTCTTGAAGACTAGTATTCTCACCTTATTCAGGTCCATGGTTGTACAGGATCATTCCACAGTGATGTCTTCAGTTCCCACATCTACAGCTCTTTCATTCAAGTGATCAGCCAAGATCTCGAATTAGCCAACTCTTAGAGTGCATTCCAGGGCCCATACTCTCAGCAATCGACATGTTTTATTATCTCACCTAATCCTGCCATCTAACCAGTAAGGCTCTCCCCTATCTTGCAGATAACAAAACCAAGCCATAGAAGTTACGTGACTTGTCCAAAAAGTCACATAGGAAATGAGGAGTAGATTTGGGTTTCAAACCCAGGTAGCCTGGCTCCAGAGTCTGTGCTCTTAACAATGGCTACTTTGCTCCCCAAGTCCCATTGCCATTCTGCAGAAAGCAAATACAGTTGGCATCTCTTGGACTGGTGGACATCCTGCTCTAACTAGCCTTCAGTGGGATGGTGGTGGGCTTCAACAGGGTCACATGGCATAACATAAATTTTAGGAGCAATGCAGCGCTGAGATTGGGGAATGGACAGCTCGCTCCAAATCTTCTACTACTCAATGGAAGTGTTCATACTCCGTAAGCCAAACAAGTATTGGGACAATATAGCAATGGAGTATTGAAGGTCATTAACATTTGTGAAGCTGAGAGGATTTTCCTGGACATGATTATTTTCATTGAGGCAACTCCATATGTGAACAGTTGTTTTACTTTTTCTAGAATTCTCTAGAAATGAGGATTTTAAATTCCCAACATGACAATTCGGCCAGGTTCTTGGAGTCTGGGAGTTCTTCTCTCAGTCCAACCTCAGTCCCCCTAATAGCAGCTGAAACTGATTTCTTTGACTTGCTTTCAGGGTAAACTGTACCACAAAAAAGAACATATGAGGATATTCTGAAGTAATTCTGTTCTTGGCTGAGAGTCACACTGACTTAATTAGAAAATTTTATCAAAGGACTGATAACAAAGGCATAAAAATTCCTGGAATCATGTGTCTGGAAAGAGTTTCATTAATTTATGTTTATGTCCACACACACACACACACACACACACACACACACACACACACGAGAAAAGCATTCTAAATCTGAGAAAACATTGGCTCCATAACAGAAATGATGTGGAAGATCAAGCTGTGAGCTAAGGAACAGGCATTTTGGGGTATGCATTTTGACCTTCACTCCATAAATGCCCTAACACATATGACACTGGCCCATGTGGAAATTGTGATGCATTCAACACTTTCCAAACACAAAATTCCATTGGATGTATATAATACTCAACCATGGCAAATGACTGAAATAAAAAGAAAAATCAAACAAGATATGCTCGTTTTGTTCTAAATTATCCAAAGATGTTATGTTTGCGACTCACTTTCTCCATCTGACTTGCCTGGATTTTGCTGCTGATAATCGTCTCACCTTTTGCAGACCTCAAATCTTTTGTGCAGTTCTCTTTTCTCTTCTCTTGAAGCCATATAATTAGCTGGTGGGTTTTCTCCATTCCTACTCTTTAACACACACACACACACACACACACACACATACACACACTTCTTGGGTCTACTCCTCTCTACCTGCCTTGTAGTCTTCATTTGGGCCTTTCCTACCCCAGGCTCAACCTGTAACTGTATGCAGCCTCTCAGTCATTCTAGCTTCATTTTCACTCCCAGAAAACAGCAATGGCAGTCAGCCTCCATAGATAGAATTTACTTCTTGTTTCTTTTTGTTTTTGTTTTGTGGTACTGGGGATTGAATCCAGAGGTGTTCTACCTTCAAGCTATACCCCCAGCCCTATTTTATTTTTATTTTGAAACAGGGTCTCCCGAAGTTGCTGAGTCTGATCTTGAACTGCGATCCTTCTGTCTCAGCCCCCAAAGTACTAGGATTACTGGTGTGCACCACCACACCTGGCCCCTACTTTTTGTCTCTTTATTATAGTCTCTCATTGTCTTATAGAACCAACAGAAGATGAAACTCAGTGGCCCTCAATCCATCTTGACTAGAAAAATGAATGTCATGCTATGTCTCTATCTTTGGTTTCACTCCTTCTCTGCTAAGTGACTTACTTTCTTTCCCAGTTACTCCTGAGAGTTTCATATGACTTCTGAGTGATGCTTCACTTACC
The DNA here is from genome assembly GCA_004027655.1 of Graphiurus murinus. Lineage (NCBI taxonomy): Eukaryota > Metazoa > Chordata > Mammalia > Rodentia > Gliridae > Graphiurus > Graphiurus murinus. The sequence continues at coordinate 3,811 of PVLC010023304.1, forward strand.
AGAGGCAGTTCAAATGGTTGTGTTATAAATGAACCCCTGTGTTCTACTTGAGGTAAAAAAAGTCTCCAACCAGGGATAATCCCACCGAGTACTGATTCCAGTTCCATTCCATTCCATATCTCCTAGAATTAGAACCTATTTCACTGGCGCCAAATCCTTGGTTAAGTGTCCTAGGAATCAAGTCCAAAGACTTTAACTATATGATGACTGCACAAGTATACACCATAAACATATCATTATAAAGTATAATTATAAATATTTCATTATATGCATTTAACAAATACTTATTGAGCTCATATTCCAGTAGCTGAGCTAATACTTGGGATCCTTGTATTCATTCTTCCACTTCTCTGGAGGGACTTGCTGAAGACCATGGCAGGAGTTGGGGACTAGTCATTTCAGAGGCATTAAGTAAGAGGCTACAGCCAATTTTTGGTAGAGCAGGGTCAGTGGTCCTGACCTTGCTCTCTTGCCCACAGATTCCTCTAATGTAATCTGACACCAGTGGTTTCTTTCAGATGTCTCTATCACTGACCCCTTAGCCAGTGCTCCTCCCCAAACACAACTTTCTTCTGCTCTCCTCCTCCTTGCTAATGCTCAGGGTTCTCTCTGCCTTTAGTCTCTTCCACTAACAAGAAAAACTCATTGAACTAGTCAACTCAAAATTTTTCCCTTTCCATGAATGTTTTCATAAAGCCGAATACTTGAAGGAGGCCAACAATTAGTACACAAGAATGATTTACTCTTCATTGACTTACAGATATTTTTGCTTTTGTTGGGAATAAAAGGGTTAAGCTTAGAGGTGATCTTTGGATGAAGGAAGCCTTCTTGAGGAAGATCAACATGGCTTTAAGTGTCAACACACTTCTTTCTGCCTACTTCCAAGTTCAACGGAACAAAGGGACCAGGACTCTAATAACCTGTGTTGTCTGCAAAGTCTACCCCTTGGGTTTATTTTAAACATTAACCTGTCTCCAGCCCAAAGTTCTTTGCCATCAACAGAGAAGCACTTTTAAGACTCAGAAGGTTTAGTGTAGTCACATTGGTCTTGACTTTCATGTCACTGGACACAGGGGGATAGCATCAGAAGGGCTCAGCCTCACAGCTGGTGCTGTCCTGTGCATGAGGATGGTGTCAGGAATGTAGGGAAGGCCATCGTTCAGACCAGCTGTGCAGAGCAGTGGGTGCAGAACACAGGCTGGGAATTCGAAATTGTGGGTTTCTGTCTCTACTCTGTCTTTTCTGGGGCTGACCTTTGCAAGGTATTTCTCTGTCGGTGTCTCGGGTTGCTCATCTGGGCTTGGAGTATACCAAGCTCTTAAGTTTTCCTTGTAAACTCTTAGATTCTAGGATTCCTCAGACTTTGCTCTTAATCCCATCTTTATGACTCTGGTTTCACCAGAAATTCTTTGTGAGGAACAAGGCCCAGCTGTGGGGTTCATTGGTGAACAACATCAAGTCAAACCTTTGGCTGAGGGTCAAACCAGGCACAGTATGCCACCAGCGCTCATGCCTTTCAAAAGTATAGGAGCCTTGCAGATAACACCTAATATGATGTGACACTGTTAAATCTAGAACAAAATGAAATGATGAGGTCCATGTGGCCTGGAGAGGGCACGCCCACCTAAACGTACTCAATTTTCTGTCTTTCAGCTGGGTGTGGTGGCACACACACGCTTGTAATCTCACTACTTGGGAGGCTAAGATAGGAGGATAGTAGACACGTGGCCAGCCTCAGCTACTTAGTGAGTCCCCCCCCACACAATTTAGTGAAACTCTGTTTCAAAATAAAAAATAAAATCGGCCTGGGTGTGTAGCTCAGAGGTAGAATGCCAGTTCCAAAAACAAACATACAAAAAAAGTGTTGTCTTTCAAGCACAATACCTGTCACACAGAATGAATCTGTGAGCTGGGTTACCCTCCAGGGCAGCGAGTTTGAGACCCAGCACCATCTCTAGAATTAAAGTAGATTACTTTTCTGAGGGCAGCCAACTTGACTGTCACTAGCCAAGAGATTTTTGTTTTGGGAGCTTTGGGTCAGTGGGCTCCCTTTCATTCAGATGCTTCCCATGGTATCCAAAAGAAGAGAGACACATAGGACAGAGCAGGCAAGAAGGAGCTTGAAAACTTAAGCCACCTCTGAATTACAACTAGCTCCCCAGCATTGACCCCAAGGTTGGTTCTTCTGCTGAACTGAAATTCTTCTCTGTGGCCAAAATGATCCCCGACTGCCTTCTGAACAGTGTAGTCTCTGGGAGTGGGGGAGAGTCACACAGGACCGTGGCTTTTCAAAAGAGAGAACGACAGGCTAGAAAGGGAGATTTCTTGCTAAGCCCTATTAATGTTTTAATTGAGCTTAAAGCAACGGTCCTCTTTGAAACTGCTTTATTCATAATTGACCAATTGTCAATAGATATAGTTACACTCCATGGCATCTTACTAGAAGGAGCTTTTGAACCCCCTCCCCAAGCCGTCATAGTAAATTCCTAACAGATGATATCATAACAGGCCGTTACAATCCATAACATGTAGATACCATTAAAGCAATGTATGTGCCTTTTTGATACTGAAACATCTAACTTTATTACAAAGTTCTCTATAAAACCCGGCTATGGTGTGTTTAATAATATTAAAGCTTTTATTCTTTAATATTGAAGTCACACTGCCCCCGTGAAGCCTGTTGCTCTGCCACAAATGAGAATTGCCAAATCTTTCAGTTTGACTTTTAAACACTTCCTTAAGAGATTGCTTGCTTTCTTCTTTTCTCTTCTTTATCACTTTTTCTTTTTGCTATGAAAAAGCAGATGTTCTAAAGCTACAAGTAACTGAAAACCAGCAATATGGGCTCAAAGGCTGAAACCCAATATTTACAATAAGCTGATCCAATGAGAAATGTCTCCTTGGTGACCCTGGTCGCGAAGCAGGAACCTGTGTGGTCGTCAGTCCTAGCTGAGAGGCTCGTCATTCATCGGGGCCCTGCACTGTCTGATCCTCAATTAGGCTCCTTCCTGACAGCAGTAACTCTTCACTTACTTGATACAAAGGGCAAAATAAAATAAAACCCATGCTTACCGCATCACATTCCAGGGGCTTTACGTTTGCCATACAGGATAGTTATTCTGTGATTTATGTAGATTCTGTGAGGAGATATAGATTCGAGGGTGGTGGCTCCACTTTTGGTCTCTGTCACTAGAACAAACATTAAATTTCCTAATAAAATCCTTCAGGTAGGAATCACTGTCATAAATATGCTTTTCTAATTCTTAATAAGACATGTAGATATTGATATACAAACCAATGTCAAAACTAAAAGGAAAACTGTTCACTAGAAGACAGAAAATTCAGACAATGTCAGGGACTTGAATAATGTGGGGCACCAACCTGCTAGCCTTGGACTTCTGGCAAACATGTGTAGGTTGGGAAGAAATTAGAGCTTCTCCCAAGACCTTTTGGTACAATCATGCTCTGCATATGTAATTGGATATAATAAGATCCTCTTTAAAATGCAAACATTCTATAGAAGGATTACGCCTATGGAGTATTTGTTTTTGACACACCTTTCTTTAGCCATGTTTAGAAGATTCTGTTTAATTCATTTACCCATTTTTTTGGTGTACACCTGTTTGGTGTAAAACAGAGGACTATGTCCATGCAGAGGTTATAAAAACAAATGCTGTCCTCCCTTTTTCAGAGGAGAGGCTGCAGGTCCCCAGCACAAACTTCCTTCAAGCACTTCAGATAACAGGCTCTGTGCTGCCCACCCTTGCTCTATGTAACCTTCTGGGTCTCACTGTTCCTGTGACCTGTTTCCATGGAGACGCTGGATGTCCTGTTTCATTCCCAAGCCTGTGTTCCCATCTGGCATCTCTCAGTCTCTTCTCAAACCTTACCTGGACCTGAGCCCTCATCTTCTATTTGCCAATAGAAAAGTCGAGATGGTGAAGGCTGTCCTTCCGTACGGCCAGCGCTGCCCAGCCTGTCGGTTACTGCTGGCAGTAGTGCTTCCTCACTCCTTCCCAAGGCAGGATTCCTCCCTACAGACTCCCCTGTGGACCTCTACCACCCCTCACTCACTGACCACTCCCGCACTCATCTTCAGGTGAGTGGCAGGTAAACTAATCTGGAGTTCAGAAGAAGAAATGGGTGTGCTGGGATCAGCCCTCCCTCTCTCCTTTTCACCTATCTGCCTGCAGAAGAATGTGTCTGTCTGTCTGTCTGTCTGTCTGTCTGTCTGTCAGCCTGTCTGTGACCATACATAAGAAGCCTGCTCCTAGGGGCAGGAGGGAGGTCAGAGTCAGTGTGGCAGAGCGTGAGCAAGGCCATTTTAGCCCCACATCCAAGCCATGTTCTTTAATGCAGCTTTAATCAGTAAAAGCTGATCACTAGATCTCTACTTGTTTGATTTCTGTGCCCTTCCCTTATCTGGTTCTGAAACCAGAAATGTAAGAAGGCTGTCATTCTTTGGGTTCCCTAGAACCCAGCACTTTGACACCTCCCATGCTGCGGGTGGTACCTACTCCATCCTTCCAAACTGTATTCCAGGTGTTCCTGGAGCATTTGTTTGAAAGCATATTACCGAAGAACAGGTGCAGAATTGTTCCATTAACCTTGAAAATTCTGAGATATATACCTGAGGACAAATCTAATTACCTTGCAGTGGGGATGGGAAAGTTAAATGCTCTTAGGGCTTAGGCAGGTAACACAATGAAGCTTCTGAGTATAAGATAACCACTTGCTTAGGCGTGTAAACTGGGAACCAGTATTTGGATTTGACATTCAGAAGCAGTGGAGAGTGCAAGGGACTCAGCAACCTTGGCATTGTGTTGACATAGCTTAGGTCAGTTTGCAAAAAGAGGAGGAAGCTATTTAAAAGAAGTTGCTTCTATTCAATGCCATACTATTGTCACCACTCAAACTAGGGACCCACCAGTAATAAATCTTTTGCACATTCAAGGGAAACAGGTCAGAATATGGGTTTTCATCTCCCCTTCAATGTTAGCAACTAACTCATTTGGAAAATAAGCTCGAACAACAACAGCAAACTCCACATGGGCTGTCACTTGCGAGAAGTTGTGGGCTTGTCCTCAGGCCCAAGCTGACCCGATGGATGGCATCGTTGGTCCCTCTGGCCATTATTGAGTCCATCTTCCCTCTTCTCTCCCTTCTTTCCTCTACATTCTTAATTATGGTTTTTGTAATCATCAGTGAAAACTTCAGAGATAAGTGTAAACCCATTTCTTTTTTTCTTTTTATCCTGGGAATTTAACCCAGGGGTGCCCTACTTTCAAGCTATACCCCAAGCCCTTTTTATTTTTATTCTTTTTCTCTTGAAACAGAGTCTTGCCAAGTTTCTGAGGGTCTTACTAAGTTGCTAAGGTTGGTCTTGAACCTGTGATCCTCTTGTCTCAGCTTCCCAAGTACTGGGATAAGACAATGAACTCTGGCTAGCCTGAGGAAAGCTGATCTTCTAGCCAGGAATAGCTGCCACCACCACCTTTTATGCAAAATATAACCAGTGACTTCTGATATCACTGTTTTAAAAAGCTAAATTATAACAGAGGGGAAACAGGATTGAATTTTTATAAAATTCAAGCTTTTTGAAAGCACACAATTTTCTGCCATCAACTCCAACTCTTTATTTTTTATTTATTTATTTATTTTTTATACTTTTATTGGTGCATTATAGTCTCACACGTCTCCAATATCTTTAAAGCTTAAAACACTTGAAAGAAGCCAGATGTGGTGGTGCACATGTATAATTCCAGTATCTGGGAGGCCGAGACAGAAGGATCACATGTTTGAGGCCAGCGTCAGCAACTTAGTTAGATCCTCAGCAACTTAGTGAGACCGTTTTTCAAAATCAAAAAGGGTTTAGGTTATAACTTGAGGGTAGAATACCACTGAGTTCAATCCTCTGTACCAAAAAAACAAAACAAAACACCAACGGCGTGAGAAACCCTCTGGGAGCGTGAACGTGTGTTTCCCGTCACATCCTCTGTTGGCTTTCTCATGTGTCCTCTCCTCCCTCTGTTTGCCACCATGAAAAAAAGCAACATTGCCCTCCTTACAGTCACTTATTTCTCCATATTGAAATGGGTTTAATAATTCAATTCAACTGAATCTTTAGAATGTTTGTCCTAATAAACAAACCTTAAAAAATGGTAAATCCCCCTCTCCACTGGGACTCTAATGACAAAGCACGTGGCCCTCCAGGTTCCATTTAGAGGACCACGAGGAAATGCAGTGTGTCTGAGCAGTGTTAGGAACAGTCCCCAGTGGATACCTGGAAGCAGGTGATTGACTCTCTTTCTGGGCCTCACCAGGGGCCCAGTACTGTTTGCATAAGAAGATATTATCAGTCATACAGTATGGGAGAGTCCCCACTGCAGAATGGGTGCTGAGGGCTGACAAAATACAACCTGGGGAGCTGTGATGGCTTGACCCCCCACTGCCTCCTCCTCAGACTCCCCAACAGAGGGAAGAACTCAGTAGGGACTGGGCCCTCACATATATCAAATTTATGGAGATAAACAAGCTGTTGGGGGTTAAAAATGGAATGAATGGGAATCCAGGCCAGGGAAGGGTGTTAAGTGACTAAGCCTTCAGGGACTGGCAGAGCAGCTGCTCCTTTTCTTGCCCATCAGAATATGAGTTGATTGGCTTGACGGAACCACATAATGCTTTTTTTAGGTGTGTATCTCTGCTTTCAGAACTCCTGGCTAGTAACAGAATTCATCTTTGTGAAGCCTCACCTTAAGATGCTCAATTCTTCATATGCATCTGTTTGTTTCAAAAATTGTTTTCCAGGTATCAAAGTCATTGAACTAGTGTCAGTTCCTTCTGGACCCTCTCTTTGCAGCCTTCCTCATGGGTACAAAGAAAGTTTGGGTCTATAACCAGTTTGCATATGGGCAGATGTGTTGGTCAGCTTTATCACCAAAATACCTGACAAGGACATCTTAGAGGAGGAACGATTTACTTTGACTCATGGTTTCAGAGGATTCCGTCCATGGTCGGCCGGCTTCATTGCTTTGGGCCTGGGTTGAGGCAGAACATTATGGCAGAAAGGAGGGGTCGAGGAAAGCTGCTCGTGGCAGCTGGGAAAAAAAAGAGAAAGGAAAGGGCTGGAAGAAAGACAGAGTCTTCCAGGCACACCTCCAGTGACCTGCTTCCCCCTGCTAGGTCCCACCTTTCAGCAGTCCATTCAGCCATCAGTGGGTTCCCTCAAGATCCAATTACTTCCCAAAGTCCCACCTCTGAGACATTCTAGATCCAAATCAAGATAGTTGACAAACACATCTGAATACTTACAAACTAGAGAAAAAGCATGGGGAGGCTTGAGGGGGGGCCTTAAGAGATTTTTCACTTCTGGTAAGTTTTGTTTTGTTTTTTGTTGTTTTTTTTTTTCCAAGGGTAGGGTAGAGGGATTGAACCTAGGGGCATTCTTCCTCTGAACTACATTCCCAGCCCTTTTTATTTTTTTTATTTAAAATGGGTGTCTCTAGGTTACTGAGAGTCTCACTATGTTGCTGAGGCTGTCCTCAAACCTATGATCCTCCTGTCTCAGTCTCCCAAGTACTGGGATTACAGGCTTCACTTCTGTTTGACAAATTATTCAGACTCCTGTGTTGAAAAATTTGCTAACTCCAAAAACAGAGAATGCATCAATGGATACTGAACGTGGTGGTTACTTAGAGTGAACATGGAGCCTGGTTTGCTTGGAACTATCTGGGTTTACCCCTTTTGTTCCAGTGTACTTACTGCTCAAAAAAAGTCCCTGTTTGAACAATAAGTGATATGGCCACCAGATGTTTAGATAAAAGACCAGAGAAGGATTCCCATTTTTCCTTGGCTCTGCTTGTCTCCCCACAAAAGTACAACAGCAATATTGCTGACGGCTCCAAGAAGGACCCTCAATGCCCTTTAGACGTGGTTTCAGTATTCCTGCTATCCTTGACCCCAGAACTGCAGAATTAGCATTGCTCCACAATGGAACTGGGTCCCTCATCTTCCCTGCCAGACTTCAGAGTAATGTCAGAGTTGGCAAATAAAAACACAGGGTGCCCAATTAAATTTGAATTTCAGATAAACAGCAAATGATTTTTACTTTCAGATTCAATTCACAGACCAGAGTCAACCAGTGTGCCAGTGGCTGAGTGCCACGGTCAGCCTGTCCTACCCATGGGCCGCCCTCTGGCAGGTGTTCCTTCCCCAAGCCTGTGGAGGGGTCTGCGTGTTAGAGGAGCCCGAGGGGAGCCCCTGCTGCCTCTTCGCTCTCCCTAGGTGGAAGGTGAAGCGCTGCTAAGGCAGGCCTGCTCCTGGAGGAGGGTGAGCCAGACAATGCTTTTCTGGCAAGAGGAAAAATACAGCCCTTTGGTGGAATAAGCAGCTTTTCAGAGGCTTCAGTTCTCTACCTGGAACTCTTATTTCTGTTGCCCTTGTAATTCTTTCTGCCAGCACTGGAAGGGGGAACGTGGACACCATGGGAAGATGGACTGGGGCCACGGGCTCCTTCCCAGCAGAGTGAGGAGAGCCATGTAAGCATCATTCTCCTACACCCCGACGATGTGGTCTGAGGGGCCAGGCTGGTTGCTGTGCGTTGAAGCCAGCCAACATCAGCTTGAAACAGTGCCAGCTTCTCAGGGTGCAGAGGCTACTAGGGTGAAATACACACACACATATACACAGCATACACACACACGGAAATACACATATATAAACACATACATGGGAACACACACATACACACATGGAACACACACATGTACACGCACATGGAACACACATATATACACATGGAACACATACATGGAACACACATGCATACACATGGAACACACACATACACACACATGGAAACACACACACATACACACACATACACACTCATGACACATATGTCACATCTTGGGTAAATGAGGGAAAAGGACACAAAAAAGAGGGATGGAGTAAGAAAGAGGAAGGAAGGAAGGAAGGAAGGGAGGGAGGGAGGGAGGGAGGGAGGAAGGGAGGGAAGGGAGGGAGGGAGGGAGGAAGGATGGATGAGCCTAGCATAATTCCAATTGACCTATTCCTCCATTCAAGTCTCCTATGATTTATTAAACTTTTGGGATGATTTATGTTGTCTTTCTCTGAAACTGAATTCTGGGTGGGAAAATTAGGCCTATTTTATTTTGATAAGATGATATTACAAGTTTTAAATGGTGAAATGATGCCGGGTGTGGGGGCGCACACCTGTAATCCCAGTTCTTAGGAGGCTAAGATAGGAGGATTCCAGCCTCAGCAGCTCAGCAAGGCTAGGAAAGCCTTGTTTCAAAACAAATAAATAAAAATAAATAAATAGTAAGATAGAGCTGGGGGTATGGCTCAGAAGTATAATGTCCCTGGGTTTAATCCCCAGTACTGCAAAAAAGGAAGTGAAACTAGGAAAGTTAGGACTGGAACTTGTCTCAGGCTCCTGACTTGAGATAGACAAGCAGATAGACAGGCGGTTCTTCATGCTCTTAAACCCAGAAGAGTGGGATGAAGAAGCAAGTGGACAGCGTGTGGCGACTCCAGGGCGTGGGCCATGGCAAGCACCCACCTGTTAGTGAAGTTCTCCTTAGTTACTAGTTACGCTCTAGGAGATGAGACACAGGGTGGCTTTCTGGGGACTCAGAACCGGATCCATTGGCAGATAAATTACAACTGGTGGTGTGTGGACACAGCACTTCCAGAAGCAGTGGGGTGAGGCCCAGGGTGCTGAATCGAATGTGGCCCACAACCCCCAAAAGGCCACCTCTCTGCCTACCCTAAGAGGGAGGGAGGGAGGGTCGGGGGAGAGGACAGAGTGAGAGCTCAGGGGTCACAGGAAAGCCGCTGTCAGGTCCGGCTCTGAGCTGAAGGGAAACCGAGACCCCACATACCTGGAATCAAGTGCCAAGTTCTAATGTGCAAAGTTGCGTCCTAGAGTCTTAGACTTGGCGATTCTGCCCACCTCCCGCCCCCACCCCCCGTCACACCTTTTAATTCTTCTCCCTGAAATGATTTGTTAAATGTGTTGCTTGGTAGAATTGGGTTATGACTGCTTTGTAAGACTTCCGATGAGAAAGCCCACAAATCAGAAAAATCCTATTAGACCACATGCTGAAATTTCTGCTGCGTAAAGTTTTGCCACCAGATCTAGAAACTAGAAATAGGATCTACTTCCAGCAAAAATTATGGTGTAAATAAGGTTCACCTCCCAACTCATCAGCCTGGCCTGGCTCCCTCCGCTTCTCTTCCCACAGCCCAGCCTTCCTGCCATCCTGACCCCCACAGGTTCCTGCATCATCCGGCTCCCTGGCACAGAGTGGGGGGACATTCTGGGGTCCCAGGTTGGTGGTGAACTTGGAAGTGTAGGAGGTAAGCCTTATTTCTAAAAATACAAGGATTGTATGGAGAAAGCAGGAGAAGAAACTCTGGGCAAGGAGGTCCCCATCACCATGAGAACTTGTGGACCAGTGTGAGTCTTAATTCCCTCTGTGCTGAGAAGGTCCTGGAACCCCGCCTGAAGGCAAGCTAACTTGAACTTGAAACCTTTAACTAGAAACTGAGGGCAGATTCTTTGTTTGATTCTTGAGTTTACTGTTTTACTGTCAGAGTAATGGAAAGACCTGAGGGTTTTTTTTTTTTTTTTTTTTTTTTTTAGACTTTCAATTTCTGCCTCTGTGACATGGTTGCCATTAAGAGGCACAGAAGTCATCGGTGAAGTGCTCATTCTGTTCTTTGCATCTCCAAAGTGGTGCCATGTGATCGCCAAGATGGGGAAGGTGGTATATGCCCAAAATAACAGGTGAGCTTCTCTCTAGCACTTGTATTTCCTGCTTACAATGCCTGCTTACAATCTAGCACGTCCAAAGGGACAGCGATATAAGGATGGTACTGTCCCCAGAATGGGAGTATCAGATAGGACTTGAAGTGCAAACACATCTAGTCCAGCTTCTACTCTAGGGTGTCCACCATTGAGCTCCAAGCTGGCCAGTGATCTGGGCTAGTGTTCACGGGTTGCTGGAATGCCAGTTCCCAACTCCCTGAGCCGAGGGGTCTGCCTTGTACCCACCAGACACTTCCCAGTTTCCAGCCAGTTTCAGGGTCTTTTCCTTCCCAGTGCAGCACCGCAGGCTGGCTCTCCTGCAATGCACGCTGCTCGGCCTAGAATGTTTCTCCTTTTGGCACAGCTAAGGGGAGAGGTGTTGAAAGGAAGCCGGAGCAGATGGGAACAGGATTCCATTACTTTGTAAATGCCTGAATGGCATTTCTTTTTAACGTGACATGAGAGTTTTAGCATGTTTAAAAATTTGCCTACCGTAATTAAAAGGCCCGTTTTTATTAAAGGTGCACACACCTCCCTCATAGCTGGGGAAGTTTTGGCTCTGAGGTTCATTGCTGCATGAGCATTCCTTCCTGGGCACTGTTTAGGTCTGTTAGTAACGGGCTTAGCACTTGCCAGTTTCCCTCCCTGGGTAATGACAGAGATGCTAACACAATAGCAAAGCTGTTAATCCCAAACATGTTACTAATAAGGCAAGCTGCCTTGCTAGAGGTTGCAGAAAGAAAGGGGAGACGTATGTGCAAATGCTAATATGCAAACTCGGGCTGTCTCCCTCATACCCACGGATTTGCGGATAATGAGGAATGCCCTGCTTTTCTCAGAATGTCACCATACTTAATCAACTCTGAGCTCCCTCACTAATGGTGCTCCATCAATTGATACTTGGTATTTGGGAGGTGGGGAAGGTGAATGTGGAGTCCGCTCTGTGGAAGACACTGGAGAGATTCTTACAGATCCAACTTTCTTTGTCATTTTCAACATACTTCCTTGTGATTTATTAACCTTTTGGACACACGGTGGACTTCATAGCTACTCAGTTGTGAAAAGAAAATCAATACATGTGTGAATGAAAGCCAACTCATCTCAATCTGGACCAGAGTTTCAGAAAAGATCAAAGTAAGAAAGGCTGGATGTTGAAGGATTTGGGTCAAATGTATTTTTGGAAGCTTGATGTGACCAAGTTTGAGAACTCCAAGAAAGTGGAAGAAAGGAAAGAAATTGGGGAAACTGATTATTTTCTTCCCCATGGAATAGGTGTAGGTAGCTGTGGAGAAACCCTACACAATGGTGGCTTTGATTTGGATATAAAAATTACACTGTGATAATTGATTAAATCTTTTTTTCAGCCTCTGTCCTACCAGGAACCTCCTTGCTAGTAGTCGTGAACATGCTTAAAATTCAGTAATGTTCATCTGGCGGATTGGTGGTGAGAGGAGGGTGGCCACTGCCCAGACTGATGCAGCTTGCTTGACGTGTAGGGAAGTTCTGGAAAGCCACAAGTAATTCCCCAATTTTCCCATAAATCAGAATAACTCCAGGAGTTTTAAAATAATGTCATGTCCTCAGCTTCCCCTCTGGAGATTCAGTTTCAATCGGCGTAGTGTAGGCTCCTGAGAACCGTATTTCTCAAAGATTTCCAGGTGATTTTGGAGAGTGCAGTTTGAGAAGAATTCCTATGTTTCCCAGACTTTGGTACTTCACAGGTGAATTTTTTTAAAAATTATTTTTTCTTATGAAGATTTCTTTTTACACTTTACTTTGCCAAGTAGGGAAAAAAGAACCATCACCTACTGACTTCATCCATTCAGGCTGTGATAATGAAAACACTGTAAAAGGGTGGTACAATTTGGACAGTGCTCGAGTGTCCCCCCTCAGTGGTTCATGTGTGGGTACTGGGTCCTCAGTGTGCTGAGAGATGGGACTTAGTGAGAGGTGCTTAGGTCATCGGGGTGTGCCTGTGAAAGGGAGGGGTGTGCCCTCCAAAGTTCTCATGGGATCTCTGAGTTAGTGCTCATGAGAAGGCAGTTGTAGAAGGAGCAAGCTTGACCTTTCCTGCCCTCTCTGTCTGGTAATATGTTCTTCTCACCAAGCATTCCTTCCATGATGTAAGCAGCCATGATGAGACACAGCCAAGAGGGCCCTTACTAGAGCTGAGGCAGCACATGTTCAAGGCTCCAGAACTGTGAGCCAAGCAAACCTCTCTTCTTTATAAAGTCACACAACCTGGGATATTTCATTACAGTAACACAAAACTGACTACTATAACTAGATAGCTAATAAACAACAGAACTTTATTTCTCATGGTTTGGGAGCCTGAGACACTCAAGATCAAGGCACTGGCAGATGCAATGTCTGATGAGGACCTGTTCTGAAGACATGGTGCCTTCGGCCAGTGTCCTCACATAGTGGGAAGAGCAAACAGGCTCTCTGGGCCTCTTTAATAAGAGCGCTAATCCCATTCGTGAGGACTTTACTCTTATGACCTAAATACCTCTTAAATACCATGTGCCTATCCTATGTCACCTCTTACTGCTAGCCCATTGGGGCTGTTTTTTTTTTTTTTTTTGAACATATCAATTTGGAAGAAACAGAAACATTGAGGAGAGAGCTAATTGATATCAAGGTAAGAACTGTAAAAAAAAATAGCATATCTTTAAACACATTTAGCTTTATAAAAATTCATCATGCTGTCACACCTATGTTCATAAAAACGTTACTCATAATACACCAAAGTCAGAAGCAACACATTGTCAATTGAATGGATAAATAAAATGTAGGATGCATACACATTGCAATATTATTCGACCCACTATTATGTAACATAAATGAAGCTAAGTGAAGTAAGCCAGTCACAGAAATCCAAACATTGCAAGAGTCCACTTATTAGAGGTAGGTGGAGTAGTCAAATTGGAAAAAAAAATAGTGGTTTCCAGTGGCTGACATAAGAGGAGAATAAGAAGTTAGTGTTGAATGGGTGCAGAGTCTCAGTTTAGAATAATAAAAAAGTTCTGAGGATGGATGGTGTTGATGGTTGTACAACAATGTGAATATGTTTAATGTCAGTGAACTGTATCCTTGCGAGTGGTAAAAATGTCAAATTTCATGGTATATATATTTTATCTGTAATTTTTTTTTTTTTTTTTTTGCGGTACTGGGGATTGAACCCAGGGGCATTCTACCTCCGAGCTACACCCCCAGCCCTATTTTTTATTCTTTATTTTGAAACCGAGTCTCACTAAGTTGTGGAGTGCCTCACTAGGTAGCTGAGGCTGGCCACGAACCTGGATCCTCCGGTCTCAGCCTCCCGAATGCTGGGATTACAAGCGTGCGCCACCACACCCGGCTCTTATCTGTAATTTAAAAGTTATGACATCGTCCTTATTTTTCTCATTGTGCTGTGCAGATGGGCATTTGAAAGCTACTACTCAAGTCATGTCCTGTGGCTTACAGGATTGGGAGCGAGGTCTGTTGTACAGCCCCAGGGTGGCCGACCCCAATTGCCCAGGACCTGCTCACAATTAGAAAGCCTCTGCGCTGCCTCCAGAGAGGCTGCCAGGACTCAATCAGGACTTGGTCATTATGGTGCATTTTCAGAGTATAAAAACAAACAAAAAACATCAGCCCTGTCCCTGGAGAAACTAACCAACCCCCTCAAACACAGAAGTACCTAAGGCCAGAGATCAACTGGTACTTAAAAGTGCTTGAAAATCCTTATGAACAGAAATATCCAGAGAGTGATGCACCCAAGAAAGTTTTTGACAAGCCAGAGATTGGCTTAGATTTGTCTGAGTGGGCAACAGGAGTGAGTGGTACCTGTGTTTTTACTTCATGCACAGAGGTTAAAAGCAAAGCAATTTGGTACCGCAGGAAGCCATTTACAGACAAGACATTCTCTGGAACAGAGTTACTTGGTGAAATTACAGGATTATACAAAGGCAATACTATTCTCTATTGTAGTAGTTACTTCTTATTAATATATATGAGTATTATTACATGTATGTGCACATGTAGATACACATACATAAGATGGAGATTTATGCTGACTACTTAGCAAGTTTTAAAATTCAGGGTAATTTGTTCTTAGCTACAGAGAGACTGATAGCCTTCTAGGCAAGGCACAGATCTGGAATTTGTAATCATGGAATTTTCGTACTACATTACAAATCTCTGTGGGTGATAATAGAGCACTAAAATAGCTAGCATTGCATGACGTTTCTCACTCTAGATTTGTTTAATTCCCTTGCCAGAGACACATACTTAACTTGTCTTGGTAGATTTTTGTAATGTGTCTTTCAAATGGAAAAAAACTCCATTCAGGCATTCCAATTTTATCAAGTAGCAAAACACCCAGGCTATTGGCCAGAATTTGCATGTTTGTGAGTGCATTCTATAACCAGATATCGCAGGGTTGAAGAATAATAACAATTTTCCAAAATGCTATTGGATCCATATCTCTGGCAGCAGGTCAATTCACTTAACCACTTCCATTAAAGCAATAATTATTGGCATGCAATCTTTGGAATCATCATGTTCAGTGGTCATTGGTTTCAGTCAAAATGGCCTTTTTTTAGTTCAAATGTTTATTAAATACCTACTATGTGTCACGGTCTCTGTCTAATTTCTTACCATTGTCCAGCACTTCTGAATTGTTAAAGTCTATATTATGATGTGAAACCATGCACCAATAAAAGTATATTAAAAAATGAGTTGTAAAAGTCAGGTCCAAGATGTCATTTAATTCTGATAGAACCTGGCGAGGAAGAGAAGCAGGTTAAAAAATAAGGAAGCTGATACATTGGGAAATTAATGGCCATTCCAGATCTTGAAGATAGTAAGTGCTGTGGACACAATTAAAACCCAGGTCTCCTCAAGCCGGCCCCCTTTTCTGTACTGTCCTGCTCTACCCCTCCTCCCTGTCACCACTCATTGCTCATGTCTGTCTTCAATGTCCTTGAATTAGTTCTCTGAATAATTTTCTGTATCAATATGTTTTTTTTCCTTTTTTCTTTTTGGAATGTTTTACAGTCTCATTAGGCAACACACCATAGGATCCATAAGGTCTTAAACTCAGCTAAAGTGGTTATCAGTATTTGCCATTCAATTCTTTCATTTTCCATGCCACTAATAGTAGCTTTGCATGGTTCTTTCTTGCTGGAGAAGAAAAGACAGGGACAGCTTGCCTCTGTACCAGTGTAGGCAGTGACATGCAGAGAAGCATCAAGAGACCTCCTGAGTTCTCTTCTTGGTTCTGCCATTGCCTACACGTGAGATGTTGGGCAAGCTGTTATACCATCATGAGCCTTAGTTTCCTATCAAACAGGAACCTTAATACCTTTTCTGACTAAGAAGGGCAAGGTTAGCAACAAATAAGTGAAAGATTTGAAAATAATCTCCTGGGGCAAGCTAGTGAGTAATTGGGACTCCAGATAATGGAGGAGAAACCTCAGTGAAGCAAGGGAAGTAGTCTAAGAGAAGGGGAGGGGAAGACTGAGGTTTATTATTGGAAATACTAACATTGACTGTGTATACATATGTGAAAATCCCAATATCAGTCTCAGTCCTCTGTATGGGAAGGGGGGAGATGGGGAGGTGGGAGGGGGGCACCAAGTGCTGTGTGCATGTATGCCAATGCCAACATGATTTACATTCTGATGTAGATGATAATGCACTAATAAAAGAAAGAAAATAATGAAACTCTAGATCGATGTAAATATTGCAAGTCTTGGAATCTTTGCTAACATTAAATGTGTGTATGTGGGGTGGGGGTGTGGATTAAGAAGCTTTCTAGTGACTTTCCGGAGTCAATAACATGTGAGTGATATGTCTCCATGTCTGTGAGCACACATATAATACATCTATATGCCGTTGGGATGGAGAATATATATGGGAATGAGATAGGAAATGAAAAAGAATATTATCTTCTTTGTCAGAGACCTGATACCTTTGTAATAGATACTTACAATCAATTCTCTAGGCCAAAATCTATAACACTGACAATATGAAGTGGTGACAAAGATGAAGAGCAACAAGAACTCTCTCCTTCACTATTGGTGAGAATGCAAAATGGTACAGCCACTTTGGAAGACAGTTTGACAGGATCTTACAAAACTAAACAAACCCTTAACCTATGGTCTAGTAATCATTCCCTTTGCTGTCTACCCAAAGGAATTGAAAAATGTCCACACACACACACACACACACACACACACACACACACGCCACACAGACGTGTACAGTAGCTCTATTTATAGTTGCAACATCTTGGAAGCAACCAAGACATCCTTCACCTATAGGTGAATGGATAAAATGTGGTACACCTGGTTGAGGAATTCACTACTGAAATTTTCAATTTTCAACCCATGAAAAGAATGGAGAAAACTTTAATGAATATTTCTAAGTTAAAGAAGCCAATCTGAAAGGCTATGTACTAACTATAGGGTTGCAACTATATGGAAATGGCAAAGCGATGGAGACAGTAAAAGGATCAGTGGTTGCCAGGAGTTGGGGGTGGGGAGAGAGATAAATAAGTGAAGCTCAGAGTATATTTAGGGCAGTAAAAATATTTTGTATGACACAGTAATGATAGATACATGTCAGTGTTCCTTTTCCCAACACCAAGAGTGATCCCTAAGATAAATTATGAACTTTGGGTGATTATAATGTGTCAATGCAGACTCATTAATTATAACAAATGCTCAGTCTGGTGGGGAATATTGATAAGTGGGGAAAACTATGCCCATGTGGAAGCAAAGGATATTTGGGAAATCTCTGTACCTTCCTCTCAATTTTGCTGTGAACCTAACTTGCTTTTAAAAAAAGAAAGTCATTAAATATAAAATCATTGAATAATTAAATAATACTCAGTGATGAGAAAGCTACATAAATATTTATATAGAATGAATTAAAAAGGATCTTGAATCTAATCTTGACTTCCTACTCAATAAGGAACTAGTGATAACTTTTAGTGATTGTGACTAAAATAATCACCTGTTAGCTTCTTCTCTGTAGCCCAGAGAAGTAGCCCATCTCAAAGCCTTCTGCATTGAGATGACTAATTTTTATTTTTTACTAGAAGTCTCTTACTAATCACAGAACAAATAATGGTCAGTCTGCACTTGCCACTTTTTTTTTTTGTTGTTTTGTTTTTTTTTTGTTTTTTTTGCGGTACTGGGGATTGAACTCAGGGGCACTCTACCTCCGAGCTATACCCCCAGCCCTATTTTTTTTTATTCTTTATTTTGAAACCAGGTCTCACTAAGTTGTGGAGTGCCTCACTACGTAGCTGAGGCTGGCCTCGAACCCGGATCCTCTGGTCTCAGCCTCCCGAATGCTGGGATTACAAGCGTGCGCCACCACACCCGGCTGCCACTTTTTAAAAGCAAAAACACCTCTGAAAAATTCTACTTCCCTCCAACTGCAAATGATTACTTACATTCTGACTACTTGTTAATAAAAATGGTGGCATGATCCTGAAATCTATGCCTCTCAAATCCCAGCTTTCACATCTGCTTTCTTTGTTGCAGGGCCCTCTCTGCTGTACAATATTGGTAGAAGCACTTTTAAGTCTCTTATGGAAAGTACTTTCTGCCACACGAAGTGCCAGCTATAAAAGATCACTCATTGTATTGTACCATATCTCCCTCTATGTATCACTATTAAACTTAGCCCTGCCAGGCGTGGTGGCACACACTTGTAATCCTAGGCTAAGACTGGAGGATCCGGGTTCACAGCCAGTCTCAGCCTCATCTACTTACTGAGGCTCTCTGCAACTTATTGAGACCCTGTTTCAAAATAAAAACTACAAAATAGGACTGGGGTGTAGCTCGGAGGTAGAATGCCCCTGGTTTCAATCCCCAGTACTGCAAAACAAAAAACAACTCAGCCCTGGTACCTATCATTCAGAAGTAGTTCCAGGAGCCATGTGCAGTGGCACATGCCTGAAATCCCAGTACAGGAATATCATAGGTTCGAGTCCAGCCTCATCAAAATAACAAAATCAAATAGGGCTGGGGATGCGGCTGAGAGGTAGAATGCCTCTGCTGGGTCCAACCAGTAACAAAAAAAAAAAAAAGGAAAAAGTAGTTCAGGGATGTAACTATTGAATTACTTTACAAGGATCAATATTGTGAAGGTTCTGCTATGTACCTCAAGATAGATCTGTAGCCCAAAAGGAAAGCTCTTTAATGGCCTCAGATTTCCTTTGGTTAAGAATCATGTAAAATATTGTCCAAGATGTTTCTTCTCTGATTTTCTTCCTTCTTTTCATAACTTAGTTTGGAAAATGTATTCCTTTTGCTCCAGGGCTCCAGACTGATGAGATTGGTCTCTAGTATTTGGACTGTGAACAGGCTAATTATCTGCAATGTATTGCACTTGTCTTTGTGAATGTCCATTCATAACAGGTGCACTGCTTTTTTCTTTGTTCACTGGACCATGACAAAAGAGTTGTTCAATAACTCATCCTTTCTGGTTACTTCCAAACAAAAGATTCTCTCAAGAATAAAGATTCTTAAACAATATTCACCTCAAAAAAAAAAATCAAGATTTTATTATTTGACCTCTGGGCCTAATATTCAAGGTTGCTTGACTCTAGGAAAGGAAGCCATGAGCAGTTCTGTTCACCTCCAATTTGTCTCTTCAAGAACCAAATGGCCTATAATGTAATGGGCAAGACCCACACTCCATTGGCTGTGTCTTTCCTTAAGTTGGCTCATTTTACTGCACTGGGGAGTAAGAGTCAGAATATTTTAAAAATTTGACAATTTTCTATGATATCCTCCCAACCTTGAAGGAAGATGTCCCAGGCTCTAGGAAACTGAAAACAACGTAGGATGGGCAACAATAGGGTTGTGAGCAAGTAAATGATAATCCAGTCCTTGGATGAGCTATTATATATTCCATGTACTAGGTTGATTACAATGACATTATCAGCACAGTTCTGAAGCTGTGAGTCTTAGAAATTGCTAGACCATGAGTAGGACTATGCCGGCAAATCTTAACATGGACTCAATATCTAATATAGATCAGATCCTTACTTGGAGTCTCAGAATTTACCATTCTATCAGATCTCTGATCTGACAGTCAAGTGATTTTGGGAATCCACTGTCAGTCTGTATTTATGAAATGAAGAATATGAATCACACTCTTCTTGCAAAGAAGTTGTCACAGAATGTAAACTCTTCTGAGAAAAAGAAAGAGGTTGGTGCTTTAGATATACTATGGATAGAATGGCCACATGTGCTGCTTTTTCATGGACATTTGAGGTTTGCACCTGTTTCCCTGATTCAACAGTGCTTCCCCCTTTCATGATGAAAATTGTCCCTGTTTGGTAAAGGAATGATGTGGTCACCTAGATGTATGATATTTGGATATTCCTCTTCAAAGGGAGTGGGTTCACTGACTTTGGACAGGGTTGGCTGAGCAAAGCATGTATTCATGTTAGGATAGTCATAAATGAAGCCCTCTAATAGACAAAACTGGATCCAAAATACAATAGACATGATTCTTACCCAGCTAATGGAACCCAATACATGACGCCCCAAGGGAATACGTACCAAATCTTTCTGAAACAGAATTTTCTCAATTTGTATTTCCCTTCACATAAACATGGAGCCAGGGAATTCTGATCACAGGATTAACGGAAGAGCCACTCATTGCCTCTTGACTACAGTTAAAGAACAATATATAACTCTAAAAATAAATGGGAAGGATTGGGAACACTGGAGATGTATGGGACAATGAATTCTATTGCTTAGACATCCAAATACATAGTTGTCATACCTATGCTATTGGGTATGACAAATTAATAAAGTAAATAGCATGTGGTGCCATGTGCAATCCCCTATTCATATCCCCATCACCCCAGAACTCCCATCAATGCACAGGCACATAAAGGTCTTGTAACAGAACTTTTTACTTCATCCAGTTGTGTTCATATCTGAAGATGAATGTCATCAGCTGAGACTTTCTAATTTCAAAATGTACTGTGCATCAATACATTATATATTTGCATCATTGAGACAATTCTCTACTTTATTGGCAACTGCACTGAATTTAGTAAATAGCAGTTTAGCATTATTAACAGAAAAATAATCTAACTTTGATCTAAAAATAAATGATTTTTTGTAAGACCAAATCTGGAAAAAATTCAGGGAGAGAAGGGGTGAATGTCCTACAGAAAGAAATTAAAATTGGGTACAATGATGTTTAAAAAAAGTTTTATTAACTTTAGATTAAACAGACATGAGGTATTCAATTAAAATGATTTCTGAGGTTTTAAAACCATCATGCTCTGTGATTAATATAGTAAATGTATGTTTGATTGAAATATTAAGCAGAAGGGAAATAAATAACAGAGTTTTAAAAATATATATTCTCATTAGTAATGCAGAGCTGAAGTAAAAAGTCCAGTAAAAATATGGCTTGCTTCTAGGAGATGAATAATATTATTTACGGAACTCTTTTGAACAAGTCAGGATGTTCTCATTTGCATGTGTAGCCTGATTGGTGAATTATGCCCCACGATCCCAAATCATTGTTCTCTAAACTTGAGCCCAGAAATATGCCTTATGGTGCAACCTCCTCGCTCCTGCCTCTTTGCCATGCAATGTGGACTTCTCTCATTCTCTTTGCCATGCAATGTGGACTTGGGGTTGGGGATGGGAATCTGGATGGAGGAGAGAGTGCGTCTCCATCATGTTAAAGCAAATGAGTGAAAAGCAAGAATTGGTCAAACTGAGTATCTTGTGCAAAGAAAAAAAAGTCTTGTCTGAATGGATTTGATCCATCAATCTACTTGAGGTTTTCCTTTGAAATCAAAGTCAGGGATAATTTAAGTAAAAACAGCAACTAATATAGGTAAGTACTGGGAAGAGAAAAAATCAATGGTTCAGATGAAGAAAAAGATAGAAGCAGTAACCAAATTTTATCTGCAAATTTATTTATGAGTAGGCCACCAAATCTTCAAATGATATGCAAGTAGACTTTAGATATCCTTCCCTGACAATAAGCAGACATTTGACTCTGGGCACATTGATGTGATCTCTTCAGTCTTTGGTGACCTGATTCACACAATTGGCATTTCTTTACTTTTCATTCAACCCACATTCTCCTAGTACTTACTATGTGTCAGGAATTCTGAGAAACCATAAGAATCCAATGGTAGCTGGACATGGTGACACATGCCTGTAATCCCAGTACTTGGGAGGCTGAGACAGGAGGATCATAGGTTTGAGGATAGACTCAGCTGTCTACTAGGGTCTACTAGGTGATTTGAA